>MCFG01000044.1:0-55000 GCA_002104895.1 Anaeromyces robustus | reverse complement strand
AAAAAAAGAATAAAACAAATAATACATTACATTAAATTATTTTATTTTATTATATATATATATATTTTATTTATTTTTTATCATTAATTATTTGTTAATAATACAAATTCTATTCATTTTATTTTTATTTTCTTTTTTTTCTCTAACTTTTTGTTTTTTTTTTCCCTTTTTTTTCTAATAATACTTTTATCATTTTTTCATTATTTTATTATTTTTTTATTTTTTTATTTTTTAAATAATAAAACTTCATCATTTTATTTAATAATTTTATTTATATTATAATTGATTAATAATTGATTTTTAATATATTAAATCATTTAAAATTTTAATATATTTCTATGGATTAATTTAAAATTAAATGTATTCTAATATATTATAATTAAATACATTAAAATTAAAGAATTGATTAAAATATTTAAAATATTTAAATTGTTTAAATTGTTAAAAAAGTGGATGATACATCTATTCTACACAAATTGTAAACCATAAAAAAATTGAACAATAAAAAAGAATAAAAAAAACTATTTTTATTTTAACTTTTTATATTTATTTTATTTATTTTTTTTAATAATTATTAAATATTAGTTAAAAACTATTTTTTTTAATTATATATTTATTAATTATTTTTGAATTTATTTATTAAATATTAGTTAATTATAATAATGATAGATTTTATAGATGATTATTTATTATTATTTATTATAATCAATATTTTTATTTATTTTTTTTTTATTTTTGACCGTTATTAAATAATATTTAATAATATATTTAATAATATATTATATTATATTAAATAATATAAAACAAGTTATATTATAATACATTATAATATATTATATATAGTATTAATAAAATTATTTTAATCATTAAACAGAAAATAAATAAAATTTTTAATATTTTAAATCAATAATTAAAAATTAAATATTTAAATTAAATTAAATGAATATATTAATTAATTAAATAAAATAATTATAATATTTAAATGAATAATTAAACATCTAAATAAATAACTAGACTTTTTTTTTTTTATTTGTAAAAAAAAAAAATATCAATGACAATCTATTATCAATAAAAAAAAATTTTTTTTATTACCTCAAATGTACAAATGAAGAAAAGAAAAAAAAGAAAAAAAAAAAAAACGAAAATATTTTTTATTATTAACTTATTTAGTATTTTATTATTGATTATTTCAATATTTATTATTTTAATATTTTATTATTTTAATATTTTATTATTGATTATTGATTATTGATTATTGATTATTGATTATTAAGTCAATAATGGAAATGAAATTGAAACAAATATATATCCTTTTGATATTTAATGTTATTGCTATTATTTATATATATATATATAATATTAGTATTTTTAAAATATGAATATATTTTATAATTATTATAATCGTTCATTTTAATGAGTATTGATTAGAAAAAAATATATATAAATTGTAATTGTTATTGAATTAGTAATTACAAATAATAAATAAGAAAATAATAAAATAATTGATTTTATTTTATTTTATTTTTTATTTTTTATTTTTATTTTATCTTAATTTTATTTTTTTTTTTTTAAATTAAAAAAATATAAATTTTTTATTAAATTTTTTAATGATAAAAAATTTTTTTATTTTAATTCAAGATTAAATATATTAATGTATACTTAAATATATTAATTAATATATTATAATAATACAAAATAATATAATTATATATATAATAATATATTTAACAATGTAATAAAATAAAAAAAATTATAATTAAAAAAAATTTTTTTAGTTTTTTTTCAATATTTTCATTATAAAAGAAATTTAGTAAAAAGTTTTTTCTTTTTCTCTTTTCTTACAATTTTATATAATTTTTTATTTTATATTATTTTATTTTATTTATTTATTTTTTTTATATAATATTTCATTATTAAGCTTTTTTTTTGATATTTATTTATAAAAAAAATTAATACAACATATAAATATAGAGTTGTAAAATGAATTATCATTTTGTTTTTAAACTATTAATTATTAGTTTATTAAATTCTGTTACATTTGCAATTACATGTAATGATGTAACAACTAATTTGAAAGAAAAATATAATTTAGAAGATGGTATTATTTGTGGTGAAGCAAAAAATGAACCTATATCTTTGTATGGTTATATATTCATAAATATTTATATTATAATTTTATTTTTCTTTTTTCTTTTTTTTCCTAATTTTAATATAAATGTTAAATGCTTTAATTATTTTATAATTTAGAGAAATTTATAATAATGGTCAAGAATTAACTGAAATTCCTAGTTATATTTTTTCTATAACTAGTTTAAAAGAATTGTTTGTATCATAAAATTAAAACTATATATGTATTATATATATTAAATAATATTTAAAGTCAATAACAATAATATTAATATTAAATAATATATATATATATTTATAATAAAATAATATTATTTAATTATTATATTATAGAACTATTGTAAACCATAAAATAGAAAGTATTCCAAGCCAAATAAAAAAACTTAAAAATCTTGAAACTCTGTAAATTTGATAATTATTATTATTATTATTTTTTTTGAAATATTATAAAATATAATATATATAAATAATATTATAACAATAATAATATTTATTATTATTAAACAATTTAATAATTTAATTTCTTATTTTTTATTTTTTTTTTTTATGTAATTAATTTTTAAAATTTTAACATAGGGATTTAAGAAGCAATCGAATTTCAAATATTTCTGATTCAATTGGAGAACTTGAAAATCTTAAAAAGCTGTAATTATATTTTAGCATTAAGAAAAATTTTGATAAAGTTTATATATATTATATTGAAAAATTTATTTTTATAATATAGATAAAAAAAAAAAATTAAAAATAAAATTTAATATTAATAATATTATTAAATAATAAAAAAATATTTATATTTTATATTTTATATAGAAATTTAAATATGAATAAGCTTACCAGTATTCCTGATTCTTTAGGGTATTTAACTAGTCTTACCTCACTGTAAGTAAAATAATAATAAAATATTTTATATTTTATAATATTAATATATTTTATAATATTAATATATTTTATGATATTAATATATTATATTATATTATTTATATAATATTATCAATAATTTTATTATTAATATTTAATATAATATTTTTTTTTAGTTATATGCACACAAATAGTATTTCTAAAATTACAGAATCTATAGGAAATCTCAAAAATCTTACAACTATGTAAGTTTAATTAATCATTATAAATTTTATAAAATAAGATTATATATATTTATATTTTTTATATTAATAACTTAAAATTAATATACATATATTTATATTTATATATATGTATATGTATGTATATTTATTAAATTTTTTTTTTAGTGAATTACACATTAATGAAATTACTGATATTCCTGATTCTATCAAAAATCTTAAAAATCTTAAATCTCTGTAATTATAATTTTTTTTTTTAAAATTATATATATATATATATATTAATAAATAAATATTAATATAAAATAAATAATATTAATAGCAATAATTATTTAATGCATTATGTTTTTTATATATATACTAATATAAAATAAAAAATATTAATAAAAAAAAATTATAAATAATAAAAATAGTTACTTACAAAAGAATAAAATATCTAAAATTTCTAATTCTCTCACAGAACTTGAAAATCTTTTAACTCTGTAAGTATTTAAAACGTTTTTCTTTTTTTTTTTATTTTTAATAATAATAATAATCATAATAAATAATATATTTTAATTATTATAAAAAATAATAATTTTTATCATTATTAATTAATATTATTAAATATTTACAACAAATTTTATTATATATAATTATTATCATTTAGTAATTTAGGAAATAACCAAATTACTACTATTCCAGATTCTATTTCAAATCTTAAGAATATACTTTCTTTGTAAGTTAAATAATAAATAAAAAAAAGGGAATAAAAATCTTTTTTTTTTTTTTTTTTAATTATAATTATTACTTATTATTTATTTATTTATTTTGTAATAAAAATAATTATTTAATATATATATAGAGATTTACAATACAATAAAATCACCAATTTTCCAGATGCTATAGGAGAACTTAAAAATCTTGGATATTTGTAAATAAAATTTTTTTTATATATATTAAATATATATATTAAATAGAAACATTAAAATATAAATATATAATCAATATAGTTAATAAATATAATTAAAAATTAAATAATGTTTTGTAATTTTTATAAAAAAAAAAAAAAAATAAAAAAATATTAGATCTTTAAGAAACAACCAAATTGATGATGTTATTCCAGAATCATTAAATAATTTATCAAACTTATATCATTTGTAAGAAATTATAAATCTATTTAAACATATTATTTATTATTATATTTTATTTTACTTTATATTTTATTTTTCTAATTAATATATCTATTATTATTTATAAAATTATTTTAATAAATATAATAATTCATTTTAATTTTTTTTATATATATAATAATATATTTTATATATAATTTAAAATTTTCTATTAGAAATTTATCCAATAATCCAAATCTTACTGGAAAAACTGTAATTGCTAAAAATTTATCAACATGTGATTATATTAATGATTTTAAACTTTGTAAATCTAAAGGTACAACCTGTTTAAATATTAAATTAGAGGATTGTAATGATGAAAAAGAAAAAGAAAAAGAAAAGGAAAAGGAAAAAATTCCTATTTCTACTAATAGTAAATGTGGTAAAAAAGATGGTAAATGTCCATCAGGGGAATGTTGTAGTAAATATGGTTGGTGTGGTAAATCAATTAAACATTGTAGGATAAAAGAAGGTTGTCAATCTGAATTTGGAGAATGTAATGTTTATGAAAAAATTTCTATTAATGGTAAATGTAATGAATTTGATGGTAGATGTCCATCAGGGGAATGTTGTAGTAAATATGGTTGGTGTGGTAAATCAATTAAACATTGTAGGATAAAAGAAGGTTGTCAATCTGAATTTGGAGAATGTAATGTTTATGAAAAAATTTCTATTAATGGTAAATGTAATGAATTTGATGGTAGATGTCCATCAGGGGAATGTTGTAGTAAATATGGTTGGTGTGGTAAAACGGATAAACATTGTATGATTGATAAAGGTTGTCAATCTGAATTTGGTGAATGTAAATCTAACTCTAAATCTAAATCTAAATCTGAAACTAAAACTACTACTACTACTACTACTACTATTAAAAAAACAAAAATAACTACGATAAAAAATAAAACTACCAAAACTAGTAAAACTAATAAAACTACTAAAACTACTAAAATTACTAAAACAACTACAAAGAAAGCTGAAGAATCTACTAAATCATTAACGAAGTGTGGTGAAGGTTATGGAAAATGTAAATCTGGCTATTGTTGTAGTAAATATGGTTGGTGTGGTAAATCAGATAAACATTGTGGTACTGGATGTCAAAATCAATTTGGAAAATGCAATTAATAAGAATAATGGATAAAAATTTTAAAAAATAATAATAAAATTAAAAAAAAAAAAAGAATCAGAGGAATAGGAAAAAGTCATCATAAAATAAAATATTAATAGTTTTTAATAATTTATTTTATTTAATAATATATATTATAAATACCTTTACCTTTCCTATAACTATTATATATATTATATAATAAATATTATATAATATATATATATATATATTTTTTTAAATATATTTTATACATTTTTTTTTTAAAAAAAAAATCTTATAAAATTATCTCTAAATATATATATTATTATTATTATTATGATTTCATATTTTATTTTTTTTAACTAATATAATATAATATAATATAATATTATATTTATTTTTATCTTTTTTATTTTAATAGTAATAATAATAATTTATAAGTATAGAAGTATATTTTTTAGTTTATATATTATTATTGTATCACTATTTTTTATATATATTATAATTTTTTTTATAAAAATCTTTTTATATTTTCATTATCTATATATATTAATAATATACATATTAATAATATATATTTTAAAAGTTTTAAATATAAACATATATATATTTATATATGTTTATATTTAATATTTTAATATTTTAATATCTTTTTTTTCCCTTTTTCTATATTTAATAGAACTAATACTTTTTTTTTTCATTTGATTATTTTTTTTAAAAAAAAATTAGACATTTTTTTATTAGTAGTGTTGTTTATAGTTTTAAAATGTAAAATTAAAAAAAAAAATGTAGTAAAAAAAATTATAAATAAAAATATAAAATGAAAAAGAAGAAAAAGAAATTATATAAAAGAAAATTATATAATAATAATAATAGTAATAATAATAATAATACTAATAATAATAATAATAATAATAAAATAGATTATTATATATTTATTAATAAGCTTTATTTAAAAGTAATATATGATTATTTTTTTAATAATAAATAACAACTTTTTTTTTTAAATTAATAACTGATGCTTAATGTTTTCCTTTATGATAAGCATTAGACATTTAAAAAAAAAAAAACTAAATATTCATGAGGAACGGGAGACAGTAATATGGACTGATTTATTAAAGGTTCATCAAAATTCACTAGATTTCATCAATGACCTTCTTCATCACTTTTTGCAGACAAAATAAAGAGAGAGACACTCTTTATATAATAATAAAAGTGACGTACAAATTGTGTGCCATAAAAAAAATTTATATGATAAATTACACCTCAATCTTAATCTTAGAATATGAAAAAAAATATTTATATATCAACCATAAAATATATATCTATTCCTTCTTGATGGAACTTCAGCTCTGGAAGAACTGCATTTCAATAAAGGGGAACGAAAGCATTTAATTGGTATAATAAATAATAAGAACACTCCGGATAGCTTTAAGAGTATCGGCGTCGAAAAGATAAAGCATGGAATTGATTCCGACCCAGGATTCGAATAGTATTCAATTCGTTAAATGGGAGAGATTATAAATTTAACTTCTTTCTTTTTTATTTACTTAAAAATATTTTTTTAATTTAAAAAAAAAATTAATATCTGTAATAAATTTTATTATTTTTTTATTTTTTTCGTATCTTTTTTTAACTTTCATTTTAATTTAACAATTTCATGTAATTTGTATCTTCTTTTCTTCAATGTAATCTATATTTAACATATATGTTTAATTTTAATTTAAATTAATTATTTTAAATAAAGATTAATCCTTGTCTAAAAAATATATACATATATTAATGAATCAATTTTTCCGATTTTTTTTTTTTTTTAATTTGTGTAACTGAAGTGGAAAAATTTTCTATTTAAAATTTTGTTAATAATTTTTAATATTTAAATGATTTTAATAATTTTTTTTTTTTTTTTTTGTAATTTTTTTTTTTTTAATACTATTTTCATTGATAACATTAGAAATCAAAAAAACTTAAATATTTTAAAAGTATTAAATTTTCATTTTTTTTTGTTTTGATAACATTACATATTATCATTTCTAAAATTATGATATAATTAAAATGTGTTTTTTTTTTTTTCTTTTTTTTTTTCTTTTTTTTTTTTTTATTATACTTATTTTGTTATTCTTATTTCCATTTGACAATTTAAATAAAAAAATTTTTTTTTTAAAAAAGAAACAAAACTTTATTAAATATAAAATCTCCAAGTTAATTAAATAACTTTATGTCTTTAATTATGAATAATTATTATATTAAATTGATGAAATAAAATTATATTATAAAACTTTAATTCCTTTTTTTTTTTTTTTTTTTAATAATTGTAATACATTTTATCCATTAGTGAAATAAAAAAAAATTGGCAATTATATATTTAAGTTTATTAATTCATATTTATTTTTGTCTTTCTTTTTTTCTCTTTTAAATTTCATTTCACTTTTTCAACCATTTTTACCCTTTTTTTTTGCTTTTTCACTTTTGTTTTATTTTCAATAATTAAATCAAGTAATATAAAAAATTGAATCTATTTAAATTTTCTAAAAAAAAAATTAAAAAATGAAAAAATGAACATTATTTGAAGAAATATAATATTAAAAGTCATAAATAAAAATAATATTATTTACAATAATAATAAATAATAATAATAATTATAGTATAAATTTTAATTATTTAGCAAAAATATATATATTATATTACTGTATTATATAAAAAGAAAAAATATATAACAAATAAATAATAATTAAAAAAAAAAAAAAAGCATTAGAATTTTTTTAATAATAATAATAATAATAATACTATGAAAAAAAAAATCCAATATTTATATAATATATATATATTACTATTTTTATTTCTATTATATAATATAAAAGAAGGAAATGGGACAAAAATTGATATTAAAAATGATCAAGAAAATTTTTATAATTTACCTTCAGTTATAGAAGAACATTTATATGATGATGAATTAATATTATTTTTTCCAGATTCTTATTATGATATGACAAAAGTAGAAGGTGATATTATATTTTATGTTTATACCAATATTACTATTAAAGGTAATATAGAGGGAACAATATTTGATTATAAAAATGAAATGGTATGGGGATTACTTATAGAATTTATAGAAGTAAATACATCATTTATTTTTGAAAATATCCTTATAAAAAATTTTGGTAATGAAGAAACGGATTCTTATGCTATTCCAGTACTTGATATATATACCAATTTCAGTAATATAACTTTTATTATTAATAATTGTAATTTTCAAAACAACTATAACACTGTTTTACTTGTTGATATGATTGACCCTTGCTTCTATTATAATGATTGTTATGATAAGTAAGAATAATAATAATAATAATACTAATAATAATAATAATAATCATAAATAATAATAAACGTAATAATAATAATAATAATAATTATTATATTATATTACACTTTAAATATACATTTTATATTTTTCACGTTTTTTTTTTTTCTAACAATTATTATAAAATTTATAATAATTATTAAGGACTGGATTAATGAAAGATGAACCTTTTATGATAATTAATAATACTACTTTTTAGTAATATATTTTATTTTATTTTTTTTAAAAAAAATAATTATGATTATATATACATCAAACTAGATTTTGGAATATTAAATATATATATTATATATATATTATTAATTTATTATTTAAGTAATAATAATAGATCAATGTATTTGTTTAATATATATGTGGACTATGACATATTAGTAGAATTTAATGATTGTACTATAGATAGTAATGTGGAATTTTTATATTCTGACTTTGCTTCTTTTTTTACATTCAATAATTGTAAATAATTTATATATATAAATATATATAAACATATATATATCATTATTATATCTGTTAATTTTATAAAATAATAATAATAATAATAATAATAATAATAATAATAATAATAATAATAATAATATAATAATAATAATAATAATAATAATAATAATAATATAATAATAATAATAATAATAATAATAATAATAATAACAATAATAATAATAATAATAATAATAATAATAATAATAATAATAATAATACGAAAGAAAAAAAAAATAATAATAATAAATAATATATATGTTATTTTCAAAAAAAAATTTTTTTTTAAAAGGTTATATAACAGGAGTAGTGAATGGTGATAATCATGATAATTATGCATCATTTTTACATTCTTCAGGATATGATACTTTAACTATAAATAATTCAAAAATTGAAAATCTTTATTTAAAAAATCATAATCCATTAATTGAATCAAATGCATTATCGTTGAAGTAATTAATTTTTTTTTTTTTTTTTTAATTATAATCATAATTATAATAATATATAATATAATTTATTAACTTATAATTATTATTATATATATTATCCAAATTAATTTAAAATTTTTTTTTATTTTAAATATATTTATTTGTTTGTTTTTAAATATATAAGCATTATTAATACAACAATTTCAAATTGTTATTCTGATTATGATTATCTTATAAAAATTAATGAAAATATGAATTTTAATGTAAAATTTACAGAATATAATGAAGGATATGTTACAATTGAAAATTCAGTAATTAAAAGTATATAGATAATTATATTATATAATGATATATTATTATTTATTTATACATTTATATTTACAAAATTGTGAAAAAGATATTAATTTGGTTTATGTAATATATTTTTCTATATTATAATTTTTTTTTCTTGAAAATTAAATAACAATAATATAAAAAGACACATTTAATATTTTCACTGGAAAATACTGTAATTTTTATATTAAAAAAACTACTTTTTCAGATATTATAAAAAATAAATCATATTATCCAGCAATATCTAATTTTAAAAATTCAGAAATTACCATCATTGATTCAAAATTCTTAAATTTAGAGTAATATATATATAATTATAAAATATAAATATATAAATAAATAAATGAAAAAATAAATAAATAAATAAATAACATATTGTTAAATTTTATATTTATATATATATTAATTTATATATATATATTCATAGATTAGTTAGTAGTTTATTTAATAAAGATTCAACTTATAAATTCATAAATGTTAATTTAAAAGATATTAATACGAATTTTGAAGCATTATTTTATTTTAATGGTTTAGAAACATATATAAATAATATGACAATAGAAAATGTAAGATGTTCAGGTGACGGTGGTGATTCTTCATTATTCCTTTTAAACTACTATAAATATGACAGTGATTTTAATTATAATACATTAGTAAAGATAAATGATTTAAAAATTATAAATAGTCGTAGTAATGGTCCTATAATCAAAATCGATGGTTATTATAATGATATCACTATAACCAATTCAACTTTTCAATCTATTACATCTTACGGAGCCATTATTCATAATGAATCTAAAGTATATATTATTTATATTAAAAAAAGAAATATTTTTAATTTTTAATAGGAATAATAATTTCTTATTTTTATATATATATTAAAAAAAAATTTTTTTTTATTGAATGTTATCAGTATATATTTAATATAAATAATAATTTTAATAATATATATATGTATAATACTAATTTTTTATATACATTATATAACATATATATTAGGTTACTTTAAATATAACAAATGTTAATTTTATAAATAATAAAAATATTAATAAATATGATTGTGGTCTTCTTCATTTCAGTGGAGATGACACTAAACTTTCCATTGAAAATTCTTTATTTGAAAATAATGAAAGTAAAAGTAATGGTGGAGCAATGTAAGGAAAATAAAAAAATTCTTTATAAAAATATATATATATATTAAAAATAATTTATTATTATTATTTTTTTTTTTTTCAATTTTATAATATATAATATCATTAATACATCTATTTTTTCATTTTTTTTTTTTTTTTTTTTAAAAAAAAGATGTTTTAATGATATTACCAATATGGAACTTAATCTTAATTCTAATCTATTTAACAATAATAAAGCAGTTAATGGAGGTGCATTAAGTTTTGAAGATAATAAAGGAATAATAAAAAATAATATTAATTATAGGAAAAGACGGAAAAGAAATGAAATAATAGAAAATGATAATTCATTAAATAATATTATTATTAATATGGAAAATAATATATTTGAAAAAAATCAAGCAGAAAATTATGGAGGTGCTATTTATTCAAATTATAATTCTATAAATTCTTATATTAATAAAAATAATAAAATAAAATATAATGAAGCAGGTATTATGGGAGGTGGAATCTATTCTAAAAATATTTGGAATAATTCTAAATGTATTTTTATTTTTGATCATTCCTCAGATTTTCAGGAGAATATATCCAATAATCATTTAAATAATTATTCTTCAAAACCTTCTTATATTTCTTTAGATAATAAAATAAAAGGTAATAAAATATCTTTATATTCTGGTGATTTATTACCTTTATCTTTTTCTTTATATGATGAATATGATAATATTGTAGAGGATAAAGCAAAATTTCTTTCTTATGTTATGTTAACTTTATCATTAAAAGAAAAATATAGTAATAGTACTACTAGTACTAATAATATTACTCGTCGTAATAATATTAATGAAAAATATAATACTTCTGAAAATATTAATAAAAATATTATTGTTGATAATAATACGGATGATATTGGATTAATTAAAAAAATAAATACTAAATTATTAGGTAATGTTTCTTCATTAATGGGAGGTAAAGTATAGTTTTTTATATATAAATATAAATATATAAATATATATATATATAAATTAAAGAAATATAAAAACTTATAATATTAATACATATTTACATATATCATATATATAAATATATTTTAATATTTATATTTTTACTTTAAACTTATTATTGATTTTATAAAAATTTATAATTATTTTTCATAAACATCATCATCATCATTAACAACAACAACAACAATAATAATAATGATAATAATAACAACAATAATAATGATAATAATAACAACAATAATAATGATAATAATAACAACAACAATAATGATAATAATAACAACAACAACAACAATAATAATAATAATAATAATAATAATAATAATAATAATATAATTATTATTAATAATTAATATAGGACATTTTAAATTTAATGATTTTAAAATTATTGGAAATGCAAATACCTATATATTAAATCTTTCAATAAATGATTATAATGAAGATGTAATATTTAAGATCCCAGAAATAGAAATTACTATAAATCAAGGTTGTAGTGAAAATTATATAAAGTTTTATGATAAAAATGATTTTTTATCATGTGAAATACCAAAATGTTTTTCATCATGTCCAGTAGATATAACTGCAGAATGTATAGCTAATACCACTATTATCAATAAAAATGATCCTCATTTAAATAAATGTCAATGTTTACCTGGATGGACTGGTTCTCTTTGTAATGAAAAAGTTTTTATTAACTTTAGGTTAGTAGTTTAACTGTATTTTTTTTTATGTTAATTTATTTATATATATCTATTATTTATTCGAAACTAAATAAATTATAATATAATATATATAATTAATTAAAAATATTTAATATATCATTAATAACTTTTTATATTTTATATACTTTTTTTTTTTTACATTTTATTATATAAAATTAAATATAATATATATACTGATAATAATTTATATATTTTATATATATTGATAATAATTTATATATTTAATAAATTTTACACATATATTTTTTTTATTTATATTATATTTTAAAGTGGAGTTAAAAAATTTACAAATATGATGTATATACCTATATTCAATATTCTTTTATATATTATATTTATTATTTATTATCGAAAAAAGGGAATCATTAAAGATATAGGATTTTATAAAATTATATTTTTCTCCATAGCTATCTTATTTTTCTATATAAGTTTAAAATATAGTACCTATATGAATTATTCAGAATGTTCTTTAAATTTCTTATTTAAACATATTGGATCTTCAGCAGTTATATTTTTTTATTATACATTTATATCCCAAGGATTTATATTGGGAGTAAAAGTATTGAAAAAAGGTAAAAATAATAAATATGAATTAGATGATGAATCCTCTCTTGGATTTGAAGTTTGTGGAAATGAAATAAGAATTATTATTGAAGAAGATGATAATATTTATAATAATAATGATAATGATAGTTATGATGGAAAAGAAGGAGCTATTATGAAGTCAAAAAATGATAAAAAGAAAAGTGTTATGATAACTAATTATTATGGAAGTGTCAGTTTTTCAACTATTGATCAAAACAATATTAATAGTTTTGAATATTTTAACTATATTATTAATAAATCAGAAAAAAGAGTTCATTCCGAATTTATTGAAGCTACCCTTATTTATATAGCTTACTTTATATTACTTTTAATATTAATTATATTTTTCAAAATGCAAAATATTATGAGAAGTAAAAATATTATGGATTATCGTTTAGTTAAAGATACCAATAATGATTGGTATTATAATTGTGAATTGGAAAATTTTGATATATTATTAAATATTATTAATACTATGATATTAATTATCATATTTTTAAAAGGAAAACAAACCTTAAAATATGAATGCATTTTTATTTGTATTAAATATATGATATATTCCTTTTATATTCTTATTATATTAGGCCCAATAGTAAATGTAAAGTATTTTTATATATTTATATATATATATATTAATAAGAAATACAAAAAATTAATTAATAATTTTTATTTTTAATAATTATTGTAATTCATAATTAATAATAAATAATAATAATCATATAATTATAAATACATATAAATATAAATATATATTTATAGCTTATTAGTTATTCATTTTTAGACAATCAAAGATATGCAAAAGTTAAATTTGAAGTAATATTAAATACCATATGTTATTCTATTGTATTTATATTATTATCATGGGATAAAATATATTATGTAATTAAAAAGAAAGCCGATGATCCATCAGTATATTTCAAGTATAAAAATATGAATAATATAGAAATAACAAGAGAAAATTACATACAAGTATATAAGAAAAGTTCTACCATTATAGGAAAAAAATATTTTATATTAAATTAATATATTAATTATATATATATTATAAAAAAATATATATTTTTTAAATCATTTAAAAAAAAAATAAAATAAAATAACTGAAATTTAATAAATAAATAAAAAAAAAAACATTTATACCAATAGAAAAAAAAAATATAAGGTTCAATTATAATAATAAAAAAGACAGGAATAAACAACAAACAAATAAACAATCAAAAAAAAAAAAAAAAAAAAAAAACTATATAAATTATAAATATTAATATTAATTAATATTAATTTAATTTATTTTTAAATATCTATCATATTACAATATAATACATGTATTTATAAACATAGAATTTTTATTAATTTAATTACTATCATATTTATTTTTATTCAATTTATTATTTTATTTTTTCGTAATTTATTGAATGATATAAATTATATTTAAAATAAAATTTTATTTAAGAAAAAAAAGAAAAGAAAAATATTTTTTTCTTTTATCTGAATTATTTTGTATAATAATTATTTATAAATGTGTATTTAACTTTCCATATATTTATATTTATAGATAAATATTTCTGTATTAAAAAATTATATATTAAATAATTGAATTTTTATTTTCTATATTGTATTTTTCTTTCTTTCTTTCTTTCTTTCTTTTTTTTTTTTTTTTATTTAAAAGAAAAAAGTAAAAAATATAAAGCTTCTATTTACAAATAGTATTTTTAGATGTAATACCACACCATTGACCATCTTCTATATCCCAATCTCCATTTGCATCTGTAAGATAAACGCTTCTACAATTTCTGGTACTACAACATTTATAATTAAAATAATCAGCCCAACATTCATCATCATAGTCATCTTCTTCTTCTTTATTATTATTATTACTTTTAATTATACCACACCACTCATTATTTTCTACACTCCAATCACCATCTGCATCAGAATATAAAATAATATCATTTGATGTACAACATGAATAACCTAATTTAAGAGACCAACAATTATCTTGTGAAGTATTTTCTTGTAATGGTTCATGTGTTATTTCTCGACTATCTTTTTCATTTTGTTTTAAATAGGTATTAATATCTTTTGCTAATATTTTATGAACATGAGCTGTTGGATGATAATTATCATTCCAGAAATAAGTTTTCATATTACAAGTATAAGAACATTTATCTCTTATATTAACAATACCATATTCTGATTTATTTTCCATAATATAATCAAATTCATCATAAGCATTATAAACAAAAACATTAGTATCTGGATGAATTTCTTGGAAATTTTTGGCATATTGATTAAGATTATTATTATATTCTGGAACTTCATCAATAACATAAGAAAGATTTTCATTATAAACTCCAGTACCATCTTCATTGGCATAAGCTGGAAATTTAACAAGAGAAGGTACATAAATAAATAAGAAATTTTTAGCACCTTCTTTATACATTCCTTCAACCATATTAAATATAGAGGTAGCTATTTTTTCATTTATTCCAGAATTTAATACATCATCAATACCTGACATACCATTAATATCATTAATACCAAACCATATAACAAATAATGAAGTATCACCATCCCAATTTGCGAATTTTTTACCTTTTGACATATTTTTAAGGAACCAAGCATATTGGTCAGTCATTGGTGTATTTTCAGGGTCACCGTTAATCCTAATTTATTTTATTGAATAATTTATAATGTTTTATATAAATATAAAATATTTTAAAAGAAATATATTATTAGTTTGAATATATGTATAATTACCATATAAATTAATAATAACAATAACAATAATAATAATTATAACAATAATAATAATTTAAAAATTAATAAATAAAAGTTTTAGAATTTATAATAATATTAATAATTATTAATTATTATTATTATTATTATTATTTTTTTACATACAAACTTAAGTCAACACAAGCACCGCCAACTGCATAATTCCACATTTTCATTAAATGCATGTCAATTAAAAATTGAGGCCAATTTTTACCCCCTGATAAATTCTATATAATAATAATAATAATAATAATAATAATAATAATAATAATAATAATAATAATTGAAATTTAATTTATTATTATAATAATTGAATTTTCAAAAATTTATTTTAAATAATAAATTAAAAATTAATAATTGAAATAATAATAATAATAATAATAAATAGTATTAATTTTAGTTATTTACAAGTCCAGTATATGTCATAGTTTCAAAATCAACAGAAACAGTTGTATAAGAATCACTATATAAATATATTTCAAAAAATATATATATAATATATAATAATAATAATATTATTGTTGTTGTTGTTGTGGTTGTTGTTATTTATATATATATATATATATATATATTATTATTATTATTATTATTATTATTATTATTAATGAATATTTTGAATAATTAATAAATAAGTAAATAAAAATTAAAAATATATATTAATAAATTAAATAATTAAAAAATCAGTAAAATTATAAAGATAATTCTTCATACTTAAAATTAATTATATTTTATTTTAATATTTTACCCAAAAATAACTATATCTTTTAATTCTGAATATTTGAAAGTTGTCGTTTCTGATTTATAAGAAAAAGAAGATTCACTTCCTTTTTTTACACAGAAAGCGGCATTTATCAGTATGATAAAAATAAAAATGAAATACATAACGGATTTCATTTTTATTTCAATTTAATTTATAAATTTAAATTTAATGTAAAATATTATTTTAAATAAGAATTTTATTACAATTTCAATTTAAATTAATATAAAATAAAATAAAATAATTTATATTTTAATTTCAATTTTTTAATGAATTAAAAAATTAAAAAAAAAAGTTAATGGTTTTTTTATATAATATATATATAAAAAAACTTAAAATTTTATTAAATTTATTAGTATTATTATAATAATAATAATAATAATAATAATAATAATAGTAATAATAATAATACTAAGAAATTAAAAAGTAAAACATATAAATAAAATTTAGTTGAATTAAACTACTAAATTAAATTTTATGACATTGTTACACACACTTTATCAACCATGTAAAGAAAAAAAAAAAAACTTTAATCATATAAAAAATAATTAATATTTTTTTTATATATATATATTTATATTAATTTTAATTAATAAATAATATTAATATTAAATAAATTATCCGTTTTTCCTTAAAAACAGCTATATGGTATTTACTTATATTTATATTTAATTTATTAAGTTTTATTTTTATTTATTTATTTATTTATTTATTTATTTATTTATATATTTATTTATTTATTTATTTATTTATTTATATATTTATTTATTTATTTATTTATTTATTTATTTATTTATTTATACTGAAAATAATAAAAGTAAAAATATATAAATTATAATATAAAATAAAAAACACCAAACTATATATTATATTTATAAACACATTGATAAATGTATATATTTAAATATTTTATATATATATATTTTATTTTATTTTATTATATCAATAATATTTATTATTTATCTTATTTTACATATTAATAGATTTTGAAACATAATAAAAAAAAATATACTTTATAATAATTATACTTTTTTTCTAAAAAAAAAAAAAAAAAAAAAAGTATAGTATTATTATACAATATAAATACTATTAAATATTTAAATAATATTTAAGTATTTCCTTTTTTTTTTTTTTTTTTTTTTTTTTTTTTTATAAACTTAATATTTTTGTTTTAATGGGGGTTTAATTACATTTACCAAATTGATTTTGACAACCTGTACCACAATGATCATCAGTTCTACCACACCATCCATATTTACTACAACATTTATCATCTGGACATTTACCATAAATGGTACCACATCTACCATTATTTGAAATTTTTTCTTCTCCACATCTACCAAATTCAGATTGACATCCTGAAAGACAATGTTTATCAGTAGTACCACAATAACCATATTTACTACAACATTTATTATCTGGACATTGAGTATTACCATTATTTTTACCACATTTTCCATTAGTTGAAGTTGGTTTTGAAGATATTTTTGTTTTGGTAGTAGTAGTTTTTGTTTTAGTAGTAGTAGTAGTAGTAGTAGTTTTTTTAGTTGTTTTGGTTGTTTTTGTTGTTTTTGTTGTAGTTGTTATAGTAGTTTGTTTACATTTTCCAAATTCGGATTGACATCCTGAAAGACAATGTTTATCAGTAGTACCACAATAACCATATTTACTACAACATTGATCATTTGGACATTGAGTATTATCATTATTTTTACCACATTTTCCATTAGTTGAAGTTGGTTTTGAAGATGTTTTTGTTTTGGTAGTAGTAGTTTTTGTTTTAGTAGTAGTAGTGGATTTTTTAGTTGTTTTTGTTGTAGTTGTTGTAGTAGCTTGTTTACATTTTCCAAATTCAGATTGACATCCTGAAAGACAATGTTTATCAGTAGTACCACAATAACCATATTTACTACAACATTTATCATCTGGACATTTACCTTTACCTTTACCACATGTACCATCAGTACTAATTTTTTCTTCATTATCATCTTTACATTGGTCAAACAAAATATTTGAACATAAAGTTTTTGGATCTAAACAAAGATCATAAGAAGTACTGAATTCACATACTTTAAGACTTTTATTGGTTAAAGTTCTTCCTTTAATATTTTTATTTCTGCTTAAATAACTATAAATTTATAAATTAAATTTTATAATATTTTAATATTTTTTATATATACTAGTATATATAGATGTATTTCATATTGTTTCTTACATTTCTTCGAGGTGAGATAAATTATTAAGGAAATCAGGTAATTCATCATCAATTCCATTGTATTCTAAATCTCTTTTATTTATTTATTTTTTATTTATTTATTTATTTATTTATTTTTTATTTTGTAAATTATATTTATATATATATATATATATATATATATATACCATTTATTAATATTAAAATATACTTTAATAATTATTAATAATAATTAATAATTAATATTTATATTATAATTATTTCTTTAAATAACTTACAGAACTTCAAGATTTTTAAGTGATTCTAATACATCTGAGAATTTTTCAATAATGTTATGGCTTAAATTACTATTAAATAATTTATTTTTTTATAATAATAATTATTTGTTATATTTCAAAAGTATTATTATTATTATTAATATTTATTTATTTATTTATTTTTTTATTTATTTATTTATATATATATATATATATATAATCATAAACAAATTTTTAAAAATAAAAATATACAGTTCTTTAAGATTTGTTAAATATTTTAATTCATCTGGAATTTTAGAAAAGTTATTTCCTAATAAATTACTATATGAATATATTAAAGAAAAATAAAATAATATTAATATACAAATATTTAAAATACATATTATTATTATTATTATTATTATTATTATTATTATTATTATTATTATTATTATTATTATTATTATTATTATTATTATTATTATTATTATTATTATTATTATTAAAATTAATTAAATAATATTACAGTTTTTTAAGATTCTTCAAATTCTTTATATTATTTGGAAGAGAAGATAAATGATTATTGGATAAATTACTATTTAAATTAAATAAAAAAGATAAGATATATAGAATATTTAAAATATTAATTTTTTTTTTTTTTTTTTAATGAATAATTATCTAGATATATTTTTTAATAATTAAATATTTATATATAAAATTTTTAACTTACAGACTTTCCAGATTTTCTAATTTTAACATATCGTCTGGAATGGTTTTAAGTTCTTCATAGGTTTTGTATTGTCTAAAAAAAATAAAATAATAAATAAATATTATAAATTATATATAAAACATCAATGATTATATTTGATAATACAATAAATATATTTACAATTCTTTTAATTTTGGTAAAGTATTAATAAATTTTGGATAATCTTTCGAGAATTGATATAATACTCTATTAAATTTTTTTATAATATATAAATAATAATAAAAGAAATGGAAATATTATTAATTACATATATATAGAATATGTATTTATATTATATATAGAATATGTATTTATATTATATATATAATATATTATTATTAATTTACAATGAGGTAAGTTTTGTAAGGTTTTTTAATGAACTAAAGTCAAGATTTTCAGTTGAAATTTGATTAGTTTCATCTTGATAAAATATTCTAAAAATTTATGAAAAAAATATTTATAATTATAAAATTAAATATACATATATATATAATATATATATTTATTTTTTAATATTCAATAAATTTTAATAATATCAATAACAATTTATATAAATATATATATATATATATATTTATAAATATATTACAATTCTTTAAGATTAGTTAATTTTGAAATTCCATCAATATCTTTTTGAGTATAGTCATAATTTTTTAATTCTCTTTATATATAATTATTAATATTTTAAAAAAAAAAAAAAATTAAATTGTTTTAATTATTTTATTTATATTTTTTTAATATTATATAAACATTATCTTACAAATTCTCTAATTTTTTAAGAGAATAAATAGTTTCTGGAATAATGCATTTTGCATTTTCTCCTAAAGTCAAAGCTCTGTTTAAAGTATAAGTTATATATTTATAATAAATATATATTTATAATAATATACTATAAATTATATACATATATATAGTAATCATAATAATAATAATAATAATAATAATAATAATAATTACAAAGAAGTAAGATTTTCGAAACCACTATTGAATTTTACAGAAGAATCAACAGGTTGTTTTTCTATTCTCCTATTGTATTAATATTAATATTTTACATTTTCAATAAATAAATATATTATTTTTTACTAGTATATTTTATAAATAGTAAAAATTACAATTCAACAAGGTTTGGATAATTCTTAATTAAATCAAAGGATTTTTTGCTCAACTTAAAGTTTCTTATAGACCTATAAATATATAAATATATATATTTGAAAAAAAAATAAAAATATATATATATTTAAATATTTAATAATAATATATTATATTCTCATTTAAAATTATATTTATTTTTAATAGAAGCATTTGAACTATTATCTTATTCTTTATGTATTTTTATTTTATTTTTATAAAATTAATATAAGATTATTAGGACAACTTACAATTTTTCAAAAGTATTATGTTCTTTTAATATAGGTAATAAATCTTCTTCTATTAAGTCGTCATCATAACTATCAAAAAGTCTATAATATATGATAATAATAAATAATACATCATAATAATGAAATAAAAATTAATATATAAAAATGATATTTATTTTGTTAATTAGCTTTTACTCTTTTCCTTTTTTTAATTGAACTCTTGTTTTATTATATTATATTTTTTTTTCTAATATTTTTTTAATATTTATTTCTAAGATTGATAATTAATATATTAATATAAATTTATAAAATGAAATGATTATAAAATTTTATCCTTTTTTTTTTTTTTTTTTAATTTTTAATATTATTAGATAATTAAAAATAGTATATAAATAAAACTTACGCTTCAATAACATCCCCATTACTATTGAGTTTACAAATATCAATATAATCTCCTTGATGATAAACATTTTCAATTGAATCTAAATATTTTTCAATTTCGTCACATTTATTATTACTTTCTGCAGCTAAAGATAAAACCATGAGTGATGAAACACCCATAATTTTGAAAATGTTTTTAAAAATCATTTTTTTTTTTTTTTTTTTTTTTTTACTTTTTTTTTCCTTCTAATAATAATATTATAATGGATTTAACAAATAAAAAAATATAATAATAAAATAAAATAAATATATAAATTGAATGTAAAGATAATTTCCTCTTTGTTTTTATTTATAATTAAAATATTTAATATATATTATTAAGATATATATTATATATATTATATATATAAAATAAGAAGAAAAAAATGAAGAAAAAAGAAGTTAAAAAGAAGTGAAAAACGAAAAATACAAAAAATTAATTTTATTTCTTTTCCATTGTCATTTATGATGTTAAATAATAAATAATAAATAATAAATATATTATAATGAATTTTATAATATATTATTATATATTATTATATATTATTATATATTATTATATATTTAATTAAGATAAAAAACATGATAAATATAATATAAAATAATTTATTAATTTTATTAATATATTAATAATTAATAGAAATTGAAATTAAAGCACATCTTTTTATATATAATATATTATTTTATAATATATTAATAATATATATAATTATTTTATTTTTTTATATTAAACAATTAATTAAACAATAATCATTTTATCATTTAATAGAAAATATAAAAATTAATTAATTAATTAAAAAAGTATTTCTTTTTTTTTTTTTAACATAAATAAACGAATTTCTTTATTTAATATATTACTGGATATACCAATAAACTACGTTAAATAAAATACATTAAATAAATAAATAAATAAATAAATAATAAATAAATAAATAAATAATAAATAAAATAAATAAATGTAATTAAATAAATAAATTTAAATAAATAAATAAATAAAATAAATAAATGTAATTAAATAAATATATTTAAATAAATAAATAAATAAATAAATAAATAAATAAATTTATTGTTGTAACTTTTATGTATTTTTTTATAATTAAAGTTTTATATTATATGTAATTTATAATAACAAATAAATAAATAAAACATTAATATTATAAATAATTTTTTTAAGTCATTTTAAAAGAAATTCTAATTAATTTTAATTCAAAAAAAAATTAATAGTTTATTTTTTTTTTTTAAATTTTATTATATTAATATAATATATATATATTCTATAGTCTATCTATTTTATATTCATATAATTTTTTCATTCTAAAGATACTTTCATAATAAAATATAAATACTTTTTAATTCATATATAAATAATATGGGTACATAATTTAATTGATACTTTTATTTTAATTTCCTTTTCCTCTTGGAGTCATACGAATTTTTGAAGCATTTGCCATATCATTTTCAATAGAGGCAGCTCCTGTTCCAATATGTGGATAATATTTATATTCAATAGGAGTAGAAACTTTATCTAAATCTGGTAATGAAACTTCAGGATTTTCAATTGGAGCTGAAGAAGCAGTAATAAGTAATCCAATAACTAATAAAATAAGTTTTAAATTGGCTAATTTCATTTTCATTATTATAAAATGGTTCCTCAAAAAAAAAAAAATTTTTTTTCTATTATATCTTTTAATAAAAATATGTTTTAATATTAAAGAATGGAAAATTTTCTCTATTTATATTTTTTTATTTATTTATTTATTTTTTTTAATTATTTTTTTTTTCCTATTACCTTTAATGTAATTAATTATAATTATAATATTTAATAATTTATTTTTTTTTTTTTTAATAATTCTATTTAGAAAAAAGTCTAATTCAATACTAAAATTATGATAATTTTTTCAATCTGTTAAAATCAATTATATCATTGGATATTTAATTAAATACTAACTATTATTTATAAATTAAAATTTTAAAAAATAATTAAACCAATAAATCTTAACTTCTTTTTTTTTTATTATAATAATAATAATAATTAAAATATTAAATAAAAAACAATAATAATAATAATAATAATAATAATAATAATAATAATAATAATAATAAAGAAAATTGAAAAAAAAAAATATAAATTGATATAAATTCATATTACTATTTATTTAATTATATAATTATTTTTATTTTAATACAATAAATTTAAAAATATTAATAATTTTAGAATATTATATTTATTGTTCATTTATATTCTATTAAAAAAAATAAAAAACTAACCACTTGAAGAAACAATAATAATAATAATTATAATAATAATAATAATAATAATAAAAATAATAATAATAATAACAATAAAAATTTTTAAAACTTTTTAAAAACAATATATAAACAAAATATATTAAAAAATACGAATAAATAATAAAAAAAATTATTAATTTATAAATTATAAAATAAACATATTATATATAACTTATGTATGATATATATTTTTCTTAATTAATAATTAATATGTTTCATCACTTTTGTTATTATTATCATATTTTTTGTTTTGTTAAAAATTCTTATTCTTTATATTTTTTTTCAACTATTTTTTATATCTCTTTATGTTTTTTTTTTTTATTTTTACTTTTAATACTAACAAAGATATTCAATATGCATTTTTAATATATATTAATTATAGAAATATGTTTATTTTTAAATATAAAAATATAAACTCAAGATTTTTTTTAAAAAAAAATATTATTTAATATTTATTTTATAGATTTTTTTAATTTTAATGATTTTTATTTAAGTTATATATTGATATACAATATTTTATTTTATTTAAATGTGAAAAAAAATATTAAAAATAAATATATATATTAAGGGTACAATATTTTTTTTTGTTATTAAAGATTAATAACATTTATATGTTTAAATATATATAATTTCTATCTTCTTTTTTTTTTTTAATTTTTAAAAGTAAAAATTGCAGTAGATTTTATTTAAGAAAATTATTTTACTTTTAATCATTTCCTTTTCCTCTTGGAGTTATACGAATATTAGAAGCATGAGCCATATCATTTTCAATACGAGCAGCGCCATGGCTGTGAACTTTATGTTTAATAAAATCTGGAATATTGTTTACATCTGGTGATGGAGTAACAGTATTTTTAATTGGAGCAGAGGAGGCGGTTATTAATAAACCAACAACTAATAAAGCAAGTTTGAAATTTAACTTCATCTTTAGTTTATAATTATAATGATATTGCTTTGAATTTAATTTAAAGAAAATAAAAAATTTTTAGAAAAAATTCTTTCCTTTTTATACATTTTTTTTTTTTATTTTTGTAATTTATAAATAATTAAAATATCTATTTTAAGAATTATATAAAAAGATTTTAATTTTTTTAAAAATTTGCAAACTATTTAAACAATATTCTTAATAAAATATTAATGAATATTTTTTTTTTTTATAATAATTGAAATTTTTTATATAATTGAAATTTTTATATAATTGAAATTTTTTAATTATATAAAAATTATCCAATAATAATTAAATCTACAAAAAATTTATCAATTTTGTAAAAAATATTAAATACAATTAAAAACAATATTTAAACATTTTATTATAATATTTAAACATTTTATTATAATATTTAAACATTTTATTATAATATTTAAACATTTTATTATAATATTTAAACATTTTATTATAATATTTAAACATTTTATTATAATATTTAAACATTTTATTATAATATTTAAACATTTTATTATAATATTTAAACATTTTATTATAATATTTAAACATTTTATTATAATATTTAAACATTTTATTATAATATTTAAACATTTTATTATAATATTTAAACATTTTATTATAATATTTAAACATTTTATTATATGTATGTTTTATAAACCAATAATTATATAATAATTAAATTAATAATAATAAAAATTTTTTTATATATTTTAATTTTTTCAATTTTTATTTTTTATATTAATATATATATATTTTTTTATTAATAAAAGTTTAAAGTATTATTTTTACATTTAAAAATGTTAATAAGTATTCTTCATTTATTTTTTTTTCATTACTCTTTTACTAATCCGTATATTTTTGTATCTAATATTTCTCCAGCTCTAAATGCATTTTTTTTTAAAATTCCTTCATATGTAAATCCAGATTTTTCTAGAACACGACAAGAGCCTTTGTTATATGAATAAGGTTGAGCAAATATTCTAACTATATCTGTATGTTCAAATACATATTGACATATTTGTTTTACAGCACTAGTCATATAACCTTTACCCCAATATTTTTCTCCTATATAATATCCTAATTCCCCAGTTTTACGATGAATATTATTACCACGAAAAACACCAATACTACCAATCACTTTATTATCAACAATTATTGCAAAAGCAATTGTATCATTTTTATCTGCTGAAATCATAGATTGAATATAATTTTCTGCATCTTTTTCTGTATAAGGACAAGGGATAGCATCACTTAAATTTTTTAAAACATTTTTGTTATTTAAAGTTTCAGCTAAATCTGTTTTATCATCTATTTTCCATTCTCTCAGAGTACATTCCATTTTATTAATTAATAGTAATATTAATCTCTTTTTTAAAATTAAACTTATAAATATCTTTTTTTTATATTATTATTATTTGGCCGCTTTATTTAATATTATACTTTGAATAGTAATTAAAAAAAAAAAAAAAAAGAATTCGATATATATATATATCTTATTTTATTGCTTAACCTCCATAGTTTTATTAATCTACTTGCCTAATTCAATAATAAAATTTTTTTTTTATTTTATTTTTTTTTTTAATATATAAATATGATTGGCTTATAAGTAAAAATTCTTATAATTAAAATTTAAATTTAAGAAAACTTTTTGTAATTTTTTAATTATTTAATTATATATATATATATTATGTTATGGACTTCACATGCGATGAGTCACATGAAGAAAAAAATTTTTTATAGCAAATTATTAGTAACAAAAAGATATAAACCTAAAGTATGTTTATTTCTAACTAGGCTGATTGATATACAGTGGGTAAAGCTTTGATACTAATTTGTCGTTACTGCCTGAAGTTGTGGTAAATAAGATGAAAAGAAAAAAGAAAGAATATAATTTCTTTTAATAGAATCTTATGATATTATTAAAGTTTATATTACTAATAATGAAAAAACTTCTACTTTGATTTTTTTGTGATGATAATAATATAGCTAATACATATAAATACAGTTCATTAAACGATAAAACATCAATTAAATATATTTATCCTACATTGTGTAACAGCCACTGATCATTTAAATAATAGATGATAATAATAAAAATGATAGTAATAGTAGTGGTATTTAAACTATATATATACCATAAATGCCAACCTAACCTTCTCTACTTTTCTATTAATTTTAACTATTTATATTAATTATTATGTATAAATAAATATATTAATCTTTTAAAATCATTAATAATTCTAATTATAAATTATTGTACATATATATATAAAGTTTTTTTTTTTATTTTAAACTTAGTGTTAATTTTATTTTTTATATAATTTTTTTTTCAATTTTATTAAGTAATAATATACTAAATATGATTTAAAAAAATAATAAATTTATTATAAAAATTATTATTCCTTTATGTAAATAGATAAATAGATAGATTAATAGATAAATAAATCAATAAATAAAATAAATAAAGAGAAGTTAATATATTAATAAAATTATAAAAACTTAATATAATTAATCATTAGCAAAAAAATATTAAAAAATAAAATTAGAAATCATAAGAAATATTTAAAAATAATTTTTTTTTTTTTTTATAGATTAAAAATAATTTTTATGTTACCAATAATTTTATAAATTTTATTATGAACTATTTAAAAAAATTATTTAAAAAAAAAAACTGTTATATATTAATTAAATATAAGTAAATTTTATAGAAAATATATTAATAGAAACAATAAGAATATATAATTAAATTAAAAAAAAATAATCAAAATAAAAAAAAAAAATTAATAATATCAATAGATAAAAAAAAATAATAAAAAAAAAAATACTATGAATAAATGAAAATAAATTTTATAAAAAAAAAATTAATATAATTATTAATCAAAAATGGTAAAAACTCCCCAAAAAATAGAATTTCCAAGTAATTGGGATGAAAATAATGTAGGAGCTGTTGATTTTTTTAATCGATGCTTACCTTATGTGAAAAAAACTGAAGATTTTTATGATATTGCCGGTGTATCAATATATTTTATAGTTTTTGGAGTTATTGCTATCGGATATATTTTATTTATTAATATCTGGTTATTAAGTTATTATAAAAGTTATATTTTTAAACGACAATCTTTTAAGTACTATCTATGTTTATTAGTTGGAAGTTTAATGATTTTATTAGATACTTATTTTTTGGAAGTACGCTTTTAATTTTTTTATTAATATTAAATATATATATATATACATATACATAAAAGATTCAAATATGATTTATATTTATTGAGATTATTTATTATTTTAATATTA
Source organism: Anaeromyces robustus (assembly GCA_002104895.1). Classification (NCBI taxonomy): domain Eukaryota; kingdom Fungi; phylum Neocallimastigomycota; class Neocallimastigomycetes; order Neocallimastigales; family Neocallimastigaceae; genus Anaeromyces; species Anaeromyces robustus. The sequence goes on along the minus strand of MCFG01000044.1, from coordinate 26,508 downwards.
TCAATACAATAAAATAGATTTATTATGAACATTATCCTTGTTTCCTTCATCATCTTTTTACTGCAATAGGTTAATTATTAGTACTAAATAATTTTATAAAAAAATAATAATAATAATATCATTAACTGAATTACTTATGAATATTCTTTTTATATTTAAATTATTTATTTTCCATTATAGGTTATCCTACCTATTTATCAGCAATTGTTTTTATTATTCTTAGATATTATAAATTTTATTATAAATCCCAAATTGCTTATTTCAATTCATTTATGGAATTTTTAGAAGAAAAACATAATGAAATGTTTAACAAAAAATTTATTTTCAAAATATGCTATACCAGTATTTCTCCAAAAAAAGCTTTTAATATATTTATATTTATTAATATTATAAGTGTAATTTATTCTATTTTGATATATTTTGTTGATAAACGTGTATCTTCAAATGGCTTTTGTGGTACTAGGTATTATTTATTAAACTTTATATATATAAATAAATATTATGTTATAATTATTGATAATATCGATAATAGTAATAAAATTTTTTTTTAAAAAAAAAAAAAAACTATTTAATAAAATATATAATTAATGAATAATTTTATATATAATAAAATATAAAATATATAAAATATATACTTCATATTAAAAATAATAATAATAATAATAATAATAATAATAATAATAATAATAATAATAATAATAATAATAATAATAATAATAATAATAATAATAATAATAATAATAATAATAATAAAACTAATAATAATAATAATTATTATAATAATAATATAAAATTTATTAGAATTTCTTATTTACCACAAATTATGGAATTTGCTTTTATTCTTTTAATTTTTTCCCCATTAGCGTTAATTGAAGCTTTAAAGTTTGATGATAAATTTAGAATGAAAAAAACTGTTGTTCTTTTAATTTTAGTTCATATTATATATTTTACTGGTTTTTTCCTTGGAGCATTAGTAAAAAAACTTAATTGTTCAGTATTTGTTCAATATACACCTCCTGGATTGTAAATAATTATTTTTATTTCTTAAATATAATACATAATTAAATATTTTGAATAATAATTAAATGTAATTATTATATATATATACATATATAATTATTACAGCTTTGTTTTTTTATCATGTGTAACATGTACAAGATTATTTTCATTTGGAACGGTAAAAAATAATATTTAATATTAAATATTAAATAATAATAATAATAATAATAATAATAATAATATAAATATTAATTAATTTTATTAATAAATTGTTATTACTATATAAAAGTTAAAAGATATTTTACATGTAACTGAATGTAATAAAAATTTAAAAGTAACACGTGCAGGAATGGATGAAATGCTTTATGATAAAGTTCTTTTTAGAGAATTTGGAGAATATTGTAGAAACGAAAATTGTGTTGAGAATATTGTATGTTTTTTATTTCATAAAAAAATATACTTTTTTTAAATAAATTAATTAAATAAATATATAAATTAGAAAAATAAAATAATAAATAAAATAATAATAATAATAATAATAATAATAATAATAATAATAATAATAATAATAATAATAATAATAATAATAATAATAATAATAATAATAATAATAATAATAATAATAATAATAAAATTAATTTTAATATTTATAGTTATTCCTTCAAGAATATTGGAAATACAAAAAATTATTTGCTAAGAACAATGCTACAAATACAAAAATATCGGAAATATCAGATCCCGAATCATCAATTAAATCTAGATCTCGTGAAGGAAGTATAGCAAAATTAAGTGTTATTGGAAGACGTAACACGTTATTGGGTAATTCAAAATTAAATGAACATGGTAATACGATTTCTAGCACTACAAAAATAACAACTGATCGTAAAACATCTATTATGAGTAGTTCTAGACTAAATGAACGTGCTATGTCAGTTATTACTATACCTATCATTGAAAAATCTGATTTAAAAACTTATTATAGTACTGTTGAGAGAGAAGCACGTAAATTTTATAATAATTTTATTGTGAGTAATGCAATTTATGAAATTAATATTCAAAGTTCCATTATTAATCAAATCGTTAAAAAAATTACTGAATTAGAAGAAAGTTCAGATAATACAGAAGAAGAAAGAATAGAAGATTATAGTACATTATTTGATGATGCCTATAAAGAAGTTTGTGATAATATATATTTAAATTCATATTCTAATTATGTTCATATGAAAAATAAAGAACAAAGTGCACAAGAAAAAAGCAAAAAGAAAAAAGAAACCAATAATTAATTTTTTTTTTCTAAATGAAAAAAGTATTTCAAATCATTAATTATACCTCATCATTATATTAATACAATTATTTTTTAATTTTTAAATATTAAAAAATAAATTGAAATTTCTGTATTATTTTTTTTAGAAATTTTATTGTTAATATTACTATTTAATATTAGTTTTTTTTTTACAATAATTCTTTATTATTATTATTATTTGAAAAATAATAAATAAATAAATAAATAAATAAATAAATAAATAAATAAATAAATAATAAAAAATAAATAAATAAATAAATAAAAATTAAAAAAAAAAAAATTGCTAATGCTTATACCACAAAAAATTTATCCAGAAAAATTTATCTGGATAAATTTAATTTATTATAAAAAATCATATATAAATAATAATTATTTTACAACCTACTTTTTTTAAATTTTTAATTTTATTATAGTTTATTTTTATTTTATTTTTAGTACAATTAATTTATTTATCCATATTTTTAATATAAAAATTTATTTCTTATTTCTTAAATACTATATAAAATTTATATTAAAATAGTCATCAAAAAAAAAAAAAAAAAAAAAAAAAAAAAAAAAAAAAAATTCCATTATATTTATAAAATTATTTTTTTTTTTAATAATGATTTTTAATTTTTTTATTTTTTTTTTTAATTATTTTATTATAAAAAATATAAAATTATTTAAATATGATATATATAATTAAATTATTATTTTAAATTTTATTTAATTTTTTTTTTTAATATTCTGGATTTGTTACAAGAGGTTATTTGAAGACTGGGTTTACTATACCATACGCATCACATACAGGTACACTTGTAATGTACGTAATAAAAGATGTGTACCCATATGCTAGTCTAATTTATTTTTTTTTATAATAAAATTTTATCTATAATTATTATATAATTTAAATATTTTTTTTATAAAGATATAATCATTGTTTTTCTTTTTATTCTTTATACTTTTACTTTCAGTTTCAATATATTTTTTTTTATATTTATAGTTTTTATTTTCTTTATTCTTAACATTTTTTCGATTTTTTCTTAGTACCATAATGTATCGTCAAAAACCTTTGATTTCTTTTTAATTTTTCAGTATCTAATATATTATAAAATCTAAACATTTATTTTTATTTCCGAATTGTTTCGTTAACTATATTTAAATGTAAAAAATTTCTATCCTATAATCCTGGTTTTAACTCTTTTTTCAAATAAAAATAAAATATATTCATATTATAATAATTAAATATATCTAGGTATAAATTTTCCAATTGAATTTGTTAAATCTTTTCTACATATTAAAAGGTTATCATTATTAAAATGATTTATTAACTAATCTACTTAATTATTATCTAATTTATTTAAAAATAATTTTGATAATTTTCTATTGATCTTGAAATTATTCTGTTACAATTTTTTTTTAATGCAATCATTATTATATTTAAAAATACTTGGATATTTATTTATGAGCATATAATATTATTTCATATTCAAGTAGTGATAATGTCTATATTTATATCAATATTAATTCTATGAAAAAAAAAAAAACAAATAAATTTAATTAATGTAATAGAGATAAATTAATGTTAATATGTTAAAATAATAGAAATATAACATTATTGGCTATATGTAAATTATGTGAAAATAAAATAAACCTATAAATCTATATATTTTTTTTCAAAAACTAAACATTTTATTAACAATTGTTTAAAACAGTTAATCATATTTTTATAAAAAGAATCGAAAAATTTAGTTTCAAATACAATTTTATTTAAATTTTTCACTTTTATTTAAATTGAAGAAATAATATTGCTTTCTTTAATTTAAATTTAAGTGTTTTTCATATGTTTAATAAGTACAGAAATAAAATCCCCATCATTTTCTTTAAAATAATTTATAAATTTAAATAATTTTATGGCTTAAATTTTTAAAAGAAATAAGTACTTAATTTTTAATTTCAACTTTTCAAATAAATAAGATATAACTACCCTAATATTGATTTATAAAGGTTATGAAATATATTTATTAATATATAATCTATTATAACAATTAGAATGTTTTACTTTATAATATTTTGCTAAAAATTTATATTATTTATAGTTTTAAAGAATGCTCATACACAATATTTAGATGTCTGAATAATATTCATAGACTAAACTAATAAATAAAGTAAAATAAAATATATATAATTTTAAGATTGTATATTTATTTATTGATAATACTTTTTCAATTAATATAAATGAATATTAATTAATTATAAAATGTTTTATTATTATTTTAATTAATTAATATTCATTTATATTAATTGAAATTATTTTTTTTTATATTTTGTTACACAAAAAGTTTAATTTTGTTAAAATTTAATAAAGAAAAAAGTTTTGAAGATAATTAATTTCTCTCTCTTAATAAAAAAAATAAAGCATAAAATAAAAAAAAAATAATTTTAAAAGTTTTTATAATAACTTTTTTTTATATGAATTATTTATTTATTTATTTACTATTATTATTAATTATTTATTATTAATTATTAATTATATATAATTTTTCTTTTCTTTTAATTGTAATTTACATTTTAATATGGATTGAAATTAAAAAAAAAGTATTTAATAATAAGATATTATAATAATAATAATAATAATAATGATAAATAATAATAATTAATAATTTATAAATCATATCATTGATTGATATAAATTGAATTTCAATGATTTGAGGAATACAAAAAAACTTTTTATTCTAATAATTATTAATTATTATCATTTTTATTTTTAATAAAGGAATGATTAAATAATGTAAATCACAATATTTTTCCGGACATATGATTAATTAAATTAATTTTAATATTTATAATAAATAAGGTTTGTTGATACCCATTTTTAATTTCCTAATAATGATAATCTTTAATTAAACTTAAATATAAATTTATTATTTTCCCATTTAACAATTCCAACCTTAAAAAAAAAAAAAAATAAACATCAATTAATAATACATTATTTTAAATAAATCAATAAGCCACATATTATTATATAAAATATAATAAAATATTATAAATTTTAAAATACATTATATATTATATATTGTAAAACCACATCATAAAAATAATAAATAAATTTTAAAGTTTATTTAATATTATTTATTTTTTTTTAATTAAAGTTTTTTTTAAAAAAAAAATTAATATAATTAAAAAGGATTTTTAATTATTATTCATAGTAATACCTTAATATTGTATACAAATGTCTTTATATTATAAATAAATTTTAATATATAATTAATATGACATTTATAAATTATTTAATATTAATAAAATTATTTTAATATATATTAATTGGAAAAATAAGATAATAAAAAAAAATTTATTCTTTTTTTTTTTTCCTTTTCTTAATCTAATATACTTTTACTTAAATATTGACTATTTAAATTAAAAGTAAATTGACATTGAAATTCAAAATCAATTTTTATATATATAAAAAAAAACAATAAACAATAAATAAAATATCTATTTATATCTATATATATATGAAAATTATTATTTGAATAGTTCTTTTAATTATTTTCTAAATAAATATAAAAAAAAAAAAATTAAATAAAATAAAAATTTTAGTTCGAAATTTCAAAAAATGAATTTAAATTTAAATATTTTTACTTTTGTTATTTTAACTCTATTTTCTTATATTTCAGCTGCTCAAAGTACTGAAGGAGATGCTTATTTATTTGCTTATTTCCTTGGTAATGCTCCTGAACAAGAAAGACTTTCTTATGCTGTAAGTATTGATGGTTATAATTTTAAAGCTCTTAATAATGGAAAAGAAGTATGGAAATCCAATATTGGAACAGAATGTTTACGTGATCCTTATATTTTTAAAGGTGAAGATGGTTTATATTATTTACTTGCTACAGATATGAAATCTGCACTTGGTTGGAATAGTAATCGTAATCTTTTAAGTGCAAAATCTAAAGATCTTATTAATTGGTATGATACAACAAGTATAGAAATTGCCAATAAATATCCTTTAATGCAAGGAGCTGATCGTGCATGGGCTCCACAAGCGATTTATGATCCAGAAAAAAAATCTTATATGATTTATTATGCTGCAAGAGTTCCTGGACGTGATAATAGAACTATTATGTATTATGCTTATAGTAAAGATATGAAAAAATTAGATACAGCACCAGCCTTATTATTTGCTCCAAGTAATGGTAATGATGCTATTGATTCAGATATTATTTTCCAAAATGGAAAATATTATATGTATTATAAAAATGAAACTAATAAACGTATTTATCTTGCTACATCTGATCATGCTAATGGTCCATATAAAGAAATAAAACAAGTTTCTGAAGGTAATATTGGTGTTGAAGGTCCAAATATTTATAAATTATTAAATTCTAATAAATGGCTTTTAATGTCTGATGCCTATTATGATCATTATTATGTTATGCAAGAAACTACTGATCTTCAAAATTTTAAAACGGTTAATCGTAATAGTTATAGTTTTAATTTTACTCCTCGTCATGGTTATGTTATTCCTATTACTGCTCAACAATATAATGCTCTTTTAGCAGCTTATCCTTCAAATAATATTCAACCTATAAGTATTAAAACCACCACCACTACTACTACTACTACCACTACCACTACTAAGAAAACTACTACTACAACTATTAATCCACAACCTACTAATATGAATTGTTTCAGTGAAGAAAAAAATCTTGGTTATCCATGTTGTAAATATTGTGTCATTGTTGAAAGTGATTCCTACGGTGATTATGGTATAGAAAATGATCAATGGTGTAGTATTCCATATTCATGTTCCGAAAAAAAGGAAGGAACTCATGAAAATGGTTATCCATATTGTAAAACTACAACTTTAGTTCTCTATACTGATGATTTAGAATGGGGTTATGAAAATGATGAATGGTGTGTTATGAGAGAAAAAAGTACAAATGATTCAACATGTAAATGTTGGTCTGAAAAATTAGGTTATCCATGTTGTACAAATAAAAATGTTGTTCATGTTGATGAAAATGGTCAATGGGGAATTGAAAATGATATGTGGTGTGGTATTAAAAATTGCTAAAAATAGAATAGAGAAAAATAATAATAATAATAATAATCAAAAGAAAAAAAAATAATTATTATTATTTAGAAAAAAAAAAAAAAGAAAACTATTATAGACAAATAAAAATATATTATTTATTTATATATAAATAATATATAAATAATATATAAATATATATAATGGATTATTTGATTTAAATTTTTTTTTTTTTTTTCATTTTAATAAAATATAGAAAAAATAAAATAAATTTAAATATGTAAAATAAAAAAAAAATAAATAAAAAAAATTAAATAAATAAATAAAAATTGAAATTGAATTTTAATAATAAATTGTATAATAAAATAGAATGAAATGAAATTATAAAAAAAATAGAAAAAATAATAATAAAGAAGAATAAACAAAAAATAGAAAAATAAAAAAATAGAAAAAAAAAATAAAAATAAAAAAAATAGAAAAATAACAAAATAAAAAAAAAATAATAAATAACAAATAAAAAAAAATAATATATAACAAATAAAAAGTTAAAACAAAAATAGAAAAATAGAAAAATAATAAAAACTGAAAAAAAAATAAAAACAAAAAATAAAAACAAAAAATAAAAAAAAAGTAAAAAAATAGAAAAATAATAAATAACAAATAAAAAGTTAAAACAATAACTGGAAAAAATAACTAATAAAAATGAAAAAAAAAATAAAAATAAAAAAAAAAAATAAAAAAAAAATAAATAACAAATAACAAATAACAAAGTTAGAAATATAAAATAAAAATAAAAATAAAAATAAAAATAAAAATAAAAAAATAAAAAAATAAAAACTCTTTTAAATATAAAATATAAAAAAATAAAAATTGAATTTTTACTTCTATACACTCTATAATATAAATTAATATGATGTTTTATTTTAATAATTATTAAAACAGATTATTTAATTAATTATAAATTAATTAATTATTTATTTATTTATTTATTAATTAATTTATTTAATTACATTTATTTATTTATTTATTTATTAATTAATTTATTTAATTACATTTATTTATTTATTTATTTATCTATTTATTTATTTATTTATTTATTTATTCATTTATTTATTTTGTCAGATATTACAATTATAACCATTATTTCAATTCTTTAATAAAAAAAAATAAAAAATAAAATAAAATAAAATAAAATAAAATTAAAAGTATTATAATAATTATTTTTTTTTTGTTATTTATTAATACCTTCATAAATATTAAATATCTGTTATATGAATAAATGAATCCAAATTCTTTAATTTAACGAATTGTGCATTTTAATATTAATTTTTTTTTCAAAAAAATTTTATTAATAGAAAAATCATACTACTACTCAAGAAATATTATTATTATTATTATTATTATTATTATTATTATTATTATTATTATTATTATTATTATTATTATTTATTTATTTATTTATTTATTTATTTATTTATTTATTTATTTTATTTATTTATTTCTTTAATAAGATATGATAATTAAGAAGATAAACTTTTATTTTAATGAAAATTATGTCCATAAATATCTTGAAAATTTGGACAAAATTTTTTATATGAAAATTGGACATAAATTTTTATTATTAAATTTAAAAAGGACATATTTCTTAAAAAAATAGACATTAATTAATAATAGAAATCAATAATTTTTAAAAAAAAAAAAACTATTATTTAAAGAAAGTAAGATAGTTCATATTAAACTGATCAAAAAAAAATTGTAAAAACTAAAAAACAAAAAAAAAAAAAAAATAAAAGTTTTTTTTTTTTGTTTTATTTATTTAAAAAATTTAAAATATAAAACTAAAAGAAAAATAATCTTATTTTATTTTTATATTAAAAATATAAAAAAAATTATTAAAAAAAAATATATTAATAAAAATAACTTGAATTTTTTTAATTATATTACAAATATTTATAAGTAAATGGAGGGTAAATCCGAGAATAATAATAAAATTACAGAATGTACATCAAGAGATGGTAAATGCATGATGATCACCAGATGGGAATTAGGAAGTACTTTTTATTTTAGTTCGGGTTTGAAATTTTTGTACATTGAATATGATAATACATTGAGTAAATTTAATGAAGAAATATCAAAAAGTCAATTAACGGATGAATTGAGAGAAGTATTTAAAAAAACTCTTCAAACATTACCAAACTCTATCGAAAAATTGTCTGATTTAAGAATGTTGAAGGTATATAGTGGATATAATAAAGAAAAATACAATTATATTAATTTAAAAGTTTTACCGACGTTTATTGAAAATTTAAATAATTTACGTGTATTGGATTTATATCATAATGAGCTTTTAACTCTACCGGATTCTATTGGTAATTTAAAATTTTTAGAAGATTTGAATTTATCCTACAATAATCTTTCTACTCTACCGGATTCTATTGGTAATTTAAAAAATTTAGAAGATTTGAATTTATCCTCCAATAATCTTTCTACTCTACCGGATTCTATTGGTAATTTAAAAAATTTAGAAAAATTAAATCTTTCTCATAATCATTCATTTTCAGAATTGCCTGATTCTATTGGTAAATTGAAAAATTTGAAAATCTTGAATTTATATAGTACAAATCTTAAATCGTTACCTGAATCCTTGGAAAACTTAATAAACTTAGAAGATATATTGTTAAAGAAATATACATATTATTGTGACAGTCAATATTATCCGAAGGAATGGTATTATTCTATTATTGTAAAAACATTCAATCATTGCTCATGTACTCCTCCTGATTCCAATTATAATACTGAAAATAATTTGTCACTAAATTTAAGTGGAAAAAACTTAAAACAAATTCCATTTGGAATATATATGATGAATACATTAAATGTACTAGATATTAGTGGTAATCAAATTATTAAAATCCCTCCTTTACTAAAAAAATTAACGAATTTAAAAAAGTTATATATACAAAATAATCCTAATTTGAATTATTTTCCAGATTTCCTTTGGGAAATGAAATATCTAGAAGAATTAAAAATAGATGGAAGGTTAATAAAAGACCTTCCTCTAAATGCAAATTTCAATTTAAACGAAATAATTGAAAATAAAATTATAATCGATCTTACTTTAGCCGGAAAAAATAAAAATAAATTGAATGACCAAGAATTGTTAAATTTGACTGGACCATATACTGTATATTTGAATAAAAAGTAAAAATTCAAAATATTAAAAAAATATTTGATAATTTTCATTTATATAATTATTCTGGTTTTAAAAACATTTTTTAGTTTATCTTTATTATTAAAAAAATAGGGTAACAAAAAAACTAAATTTATAATGTTAATAAAATTTTGCTTTATAAAAATAAAAAAATAATTAATTGTTCAAAAATAATTAATTAACTCCATTAATTTTATAAATAAAAAACAATTATTAGTTTTTCAAAATAAAAATAAATTTATTTAAAACTTTTAATTAATTATTGTTAATAATAATAATAATAATAATAATAATAATAATAATAATAATAATAATAATAATAATTTCTAAAAGTGTATATTAATGTAATATTTGGAAAAATTCCAAAAAAAAAAAAAAAAAATAAAATAAAATAAAATAAAATATAATAAAATTGGTAAAAAAAATAAAATAATTTTTTAGGAATTAATTAGGAATTGATTTAATTTCAAAAAATTTATTCAAATATTTAAGTAAAGATTGATTTTTCTTTTAAAAAAAAATGCAATCCTAACTTTTTTTTTTTCTAGTTTATTGTTTTATAGATAAGTGTATATAAAATAGGTAAATTATTTGTATATAAAAGAGTTCTATATCTACGTATATATTATATAGAACATTTATAAAATATATAGATAATATATTCTATATAGTTTATATAATATCTAATATCTAATATTTATTAACATATTAATATATTAACAAATAATTGTTAAAGAATATAATTTACAATTATGAAATTTTATTATTTTAACTAGACACAATAAAAAATTATTTGAAAATTTATGATGATGATTATTCCAACATTTAATAATTTTAAAAGAAAGATATAAAATTTTTTATATGAATAATATAATATAATATAATATAATATAATATAATATAATATTATATAAAAGTATTTTTATTTTATTTAATCCATATAATCCATATATATTCTAAACTTTTGTTAAAATTATTTAATTTCTATTAAATAAATACTATGAATATTTATATTTAAAAAAATAATAATCAATAAAATTGAATTTTTTCAACTTTTTCATATTTAAAAACTATTTATAAATAGTTTTTAAATATAAATACTCTGTTTAGTAGTTGGCAATTCTATAGAAACAAATTACTATCCTATTATAATAATATGATAGAAATCTTTTTTTTTTTTTTTTTTTTTTAAAATTTCTCCATTTCTTATAGTTTTTTCTATTAACAATCTTTAACATTTTTATTTTTTTATTTTTCATTAATAAAATTTTATAATTGATTAGAAAAAAAAATAATAATAATAAATTAATGATTATTATACACTATAAATATTTTTTTTTTAATTTAGAAAATGCTTGTTATGAATTATTAATAATTAATAATAAAAAAATAAACCAAGATTAATATGAATATGAATATGGATATGGATGAAAAGATCAATAGATATAAATAATAATAATAATAATAATAATAAATAATAATAATTATAATAATAATAAATTCGGTAGACATATATATTTATAGAGGGGGTGTCCCATTTCGCCAAGTCACGTTTTTTTTTTGTGGCTAAATAAAACTATGTATGTTTGATGGATTTATGAATATATTATAATGTGGCGTATAATAATAAAATAAAAAAAAATAAAATAATAAAATAAATAATAAAATAAAATAAAATAAAATAAAATAAAATAAAATAAAATAAAATAAAATAAAATAAAATAAATGATATTTCATAAATAAAATAATAAAATTAAATTAAATAAAATAAAATAAATGATATTTCATTAATAAAATAATAAAATTAAATAAAATAAAATGAAATAAAATAAAATAAAATCAAATGAAATAAAATAAAATAAAATAAAATAAAATAAAATAAAATAAAATAAAATAAAATAAAATAAAATAAAATAAAATAAAATAAAATAAAATAAATGATATTTCATAAATAAAATAATAAAATTAAATAAAATAAAATGAAATAAAATTTATTTCATTAATAAAATAATAAAATAAATAAATGTTATTTCATTAATAAAATAATAAAATAATAAAATAATAAAATAATATTATTAAAACATAAATTTTTAAAATAAAACTATATTGATCATATTTATTTAGTAATTTCTCTTTTATTTTTTAATTATTAATTAATAATTTTAATATTTAAATCATCTCAACAATCTAACCATAATAAAATGATAAAATTATAAAATAATAATAGAATAATAAAATAATAAAATAATAAAATATTAAAATATTAATTATTTTTAATATTATTAAAACATAAATTTTTATATAATAAAATAATAAAATAATAAAATAATAAAATAATATTAATTATTTTTAATAAAATAATAAATTTTTAAAATAAAACTCTACTGATCATATTTATTTGGTTATTTCTCTTTTTTTTTTTTTTTTTTTTTTTTAATTATTAATTAATAATTTTAATATTTAAATCATCTAAACAATCTAACCATAAATTAATTATTTTATTTCTATCAATTTCATTTTTTCTTTTTTCCAGGATTTCCATATTTTTGTAATATTTAACTATAGCATTAATTTCATTGGTTCTTATTAGTTTCTTTGGCTTTTTTTCCCAATATCCTGCAATTCTCCTTTGGTAGTCAATATTAGATAAGAACTCTTGTTTTTGTAATACATATATTAATTTAAAAAAAGTAGGTGTTAAATGTGGGTAGTTTTGGTTTAATAATGGTCAGGTCAAGATGTTTAATTAATAACAAAATAACTAATTAAACAAATATATAATTAATAGGCAAATTTATTTATTAATACACAATAAATTAATTAATTAATTAAAAGAACACGTTTTAAAATAATTAAGTTTTATAATAATATTTTTTATTAATAATTAATTAAGAAAAGTTTAAATAATAATTAGATTATTAAGTCATTAATTCTAAGTTATTTAGTTAATAATCTTACAAAGATTAAAAGGAATTGTAATTTCAATCCTTATTTATACTTTTTCTAAATCTAATAATTATTAATACATTTAATTATTATAATCTATTGATAATATATTTATACATGTATAATTTTAAATAAAATATATGAATAAAATAATATTGATAAAAATCTAACTATATAAAACTAATATAAAACTATATAAACTATTAATAAATTTAATGATAAGAATTTATAATCTAAGATTTAGATTTATAACTATTCTAATTATTTAACTAGTTAACTATTTAATTATTTTAATTGTTTAGTATACTATTTAATTATTTATCTATATATTAATTATTTTTATCTTTGGATTTTTATAATCTTTTCTGTATAATTAATTCTAGATAAAATGGGATATTTTTAATTATTTAAGATCTTAAGTAAATTTTAAATCTTTTTGAGATTTTTAGAATTCTAAGAATTTCTGTAAATTAATATAATAATCAACTATTCTAATTTTTATAAAAATAATTAACAATTATTATAATATATTATATAAATTATTATTATTATTCTAATTAATATTTTATAAATTATTTGAAGGCGTTTTCTGTATATCTGAATGATTATTATTATTATAAATTATAATATAATTATTGAAATAAAAAGATTTTATCTATATAAAATATTATAATTATTTATTTATGGATCCTTGTAAATATTTAATTATATTTTTATATTGTATAAACCTTTAAAGTCCAATATCTCGCCAACCAGTGGTCCAAATGGGCTGAAATTCAGATATGTTGTAGCTCTTGAGCAGAGCTTCTCAATGAGCATAAAATCAAAGCGAAGCGGCGGAAATCTTCAATATTTGCCAAGTTATCGTTATTTTTCTTCTGATTATTTTTATTAATATCTTAAGGGTTAAATTAAGTTGATTAATATTTATTTAATTTGTCCAAACCCTTTACAATATCAATTTAAATACTTTTTAATATTTGTTTATTTTATTGAAAATCGAATTTTAAGTGATTTAGTCAATAACGAAATTTAAATGTAATTGATCTATTAGTGAATTTCAATTTTAAATCCACTAATATTCGCGACATTTATTTATTTTTATTACATAAAAATTTATTATTTGTAACGAATCTCTCAATTAGTAAAATAGTAACCATGGTCTAGTGGTTAGTAACTATGACCATCTGGGCGAACACTCTGGGTTCGACTCACACCTTGTTCCAAATTTTATAAAAATTTTATTTTAAATTTATTTATTATAAATTTCTGTATTTTATTCTGTATTTGTTTCTGTATTTTATTTCTGTATTTCTTTATAGAATTACATGGAATGAAATTAGAAACTTTAAGAAAAAATTATATAATATTTCTTTATTTTTCTATGAGATTCATTTTATATCAAAATATCTTAGTTTCTAGCAATTTTTTATTATTTTTATGAACTTTTATTTTTAAAACTATTTTTCCGCAAAAAGTATAAATAGGTGTAAAACTTTTAGTTAAAATATTTTTCTTTGTGCTTTTATTCTTTTATAACTTTATATATATTAGTAATAATTAATTCATAAGTAGTTTGAAATACTACAAAGATTAGTTATTATTAATTTTTAATAATTAATAAAACTATATTCTAATAAAACAAATTTTAAATAAAAAATAAATTAAAATTATACTAATATATATCGACGCCGACCTTCCGGGTTAACAAAGGAAAGGTGTTCCGATATTACAAAGTATAATTAACTTTCTTTTATTTTATTTTCTTTTCGTGTACGTTTTCAATATTGGTGTCAATTGTAATATTGGAACTACCGTTCCGTTACAATAAAAGCACCCAACAAAAGAAACACCGCCTGGAACCTTAGTGTCGAAAATTTTGGAATCTGCTACCAATTTTTAGTTTCTACCTTTTATTGGATTCTACCGCCTTTTAGAACTACCTTTGGATACTACTTCTTTTAGTCTAATCTTAGAATACTACTTTTCCTAGTTTCTGGATACTACCTTTTCTAGCAATAATCTTTTAGTCTTAGCTTTTGGATACTTCTACCTTAGTCTCTGATTCCTAGTTATCTACCTTGAATAATTCCTAGTTTTTAGTCTTGTCTTAGTCTTGTCTACTTCTTGTTTACCCTTTGTCTACTTTTCTTGAATAATTCTAGTATCCATCCTATCAAGTATCCTTCTCGAATAAAAATTTTTCTTGATAAAGTAAAAAAATAAAGCACCCAGATTCCACCCGTCCTTAGTTTAACCAAGTTCTTAGAACTACCGCCTAGTTTCTCTCCTTAGTCTTAGCTACTCTACTTGGATTACCTTTGAATTACTTAGAAACCTTAGTTATAGGAAATTTTGTACCACCCTAAAATAGTTAAAAAATTTTCCTTGTGTAACATTTTGAAAAATTTCCTTGTACTACCCAAAGATAAAAATAGTGTACCCCATAGCATTTGAAAAAGATTTTGTACTACCTTGCCAGTAATATTTTCGGAAAATTAATAAAATTAAATTAAAAAAATTAAATAAATTAAATTAAGTGAATGAATATTAATAAATTAAATAAATTAATATAAAAAATTAAGTGAATGAATAAATTATAGAATAGATAAATTAAATTATTTTTCAAAAAATTTTTTCTAGTCAAAAAAAAAAAAAAAAAAAAAAAATTTTATTTTTTGTTATATAGTTTAAAAAAAAAAAAATTATTTTTGTTATATAGTTTAAAAAAAAAAAAAAAAAAAAAATTTTTATAAATTTAATAAAATTTTTAATAAGGAGAATCATTCTGAGGATCCTTATTTTATATTGTCTTTCTTTTCTTTTTATAATTAAATTTCGAGTTTCACATTGGCCCTCGCTGGTAGGCTCAGACGTAAGTCCTACATTCAGCTCGAGTAAGTTGATAAACTGAAAGAACAGCAGTGTGAAATAGAAAAAATTATTAATAGAAAAAACATCTTTGTAAACTTCTGTGTAATCAAATATTTATTTAATTTTTAAGGTAAATTATTTGTAAAATATACTAGGAGCGTTTAGAGCTCATATACAGAGTGTTTGGCGTAAGTAACTAGTTTCTAGTAGGTTAAGAAACTATAGTCAATTAGTTACTTAGGTATTGATAAAAGTGGGTAGTGTGAAAAGCACGCTTTCTTGGGGGAAGGAATTGTTGTGTGATAAAAAGCACTGCAATATCGGACGTTCAAGTTCAATATCTTCGTAAGCTCTGGCAAATAAGGAACTTCAGTCACCGAAGGCTGGAGGTTGGTCGTGAAGGTGAAGCGACTTTAATTATATAGTTTTAATATTTATTTCGAGGTCTAGTATATACCTCTAGTTAGTAGCTTTTGCCGGTTTATTTTTGAGTTGTAAGGCATAAAAAGCGAAATTAAAATTTAAATTTACCTTAATAAACAATTTGAATTCCTAGTCGAGACCAATAATAAATTAATCAAACAAAAATGAACGAAGATAACTTTCTTAATTTAAACGTTATGTACAAAGATGGATTCGCTGGAGACCGTCGTTTCTTTAAAGGCTTCCTTGCAAAAATGAACCTTGTCTTCATGTTGCAACCAGAAAAATTTTCTGAAGATCCAGTTAAGGTTGCATACATCATTTCCAGACTTTACGGTTCTGCTATGAATTGGGCCGCAACTTTAATTGAAAATGTGGACCCATGTTTAGATGACTATGAAGCGTTTATATCCAAGTTTAAAGCTACCTTTGGAAATTATGATTCAACCTTCATAGCAAACCAAAAGCTCAGAACCATTAAACAGAGACGTCTTGGAGATGTAAGAAGCTACATCCTGGAGTTCAATAAATACGCAGATGACTCTTCTTGGAATGAAGCTGCTAAAATGGATGCTTTTCTCGCAGGATTAAACGACAATATTGCAACTAGAATCTTAGAAATGTTTCCTGGACCACAATCCTTATTCTCTCTTCAAACCATAGCTTCTCGTATAGATTTAAGACTTTCTACGCATAATCAATATTTTAAATCAAATAATTCAAGTAATCATTCTTTTGGTCGTCATACTAACTCTTTTCAATTTGCTTCGAATAAATCTAATGAAACAATAACTCGTGAAGAAAAAGAAAGAAGAAGAAAAGAACATCTTTGTTTCTACTGTGGATCAAAAAACCATCAAGTTAATAATTGCCCTTTAAAGAATAAAGTGAATGAAGATGATAATAAACCCTCTTCCAGCAATGCTTTTATTTCTAATCCAGAATCCAAACCAAAATCAAGACCTAGACTTTCTGATGATCCATCTTTGAATGCTCCAGTTGCCGAATTCAATCTACAAACTTTAAACTCTTCTTGCAATGCTAAACTACTCATCGATTCAGGTTCTCAATTAAATCTTATGGATATACACTTTGCTAAAGAAAACAATATTCCTTTTGATTCTGATTCTACTTTTCCTGCCGTTTCTGGAGTAGCCGGAAATCAAACAATTTTTGGTAAAACTTATCCCATCTCATTGAAATATAAAAATCACCTTTGTAAAACAGAATTTTATATTGTGGATCTACCTTCGTATTGTGGTATTCTTGGAATAGATTGGCTCGTAACTCACAATCCCACTATCAATTTTACAACTAAAGAAATAACTTTCAATTCAAATTACTGTCTTTCAAATTGTTTAATACTCCCAAATTCATTCGTGACGAATTCTCAAAATACAAAATCTGATAAATCTTGTAAACCTCATTCTAAAAATAATAATAATCTTGATAATCACTCTGGCAATAAACCTTCTTGTAATACTTCTTGTTTCCACTCAGAACGTACAAAATCAATTAATTCACAACCTTTGAAAAATAATAATAAACCAACTTATGTTTCTAACTCTTGTGTACTTCCTAGAAAAAATTCTTGTAATAATCCTATTAATCTTAGTACAAATTCTTGTAATCCTGTTAACTCTAGTAATTCTCCTTGTAATTCTGTTAATCTTAGTAACGATTCTTTTAATAATAATTCTTGTAATAATCTGAAATCTGGTAATCAATCTGTTTCCTCTGGCAATCCTAATTCTTGCTCAAAATCAAATTCTTCAAATCAACCTATTCAAAATATTAATTTTTCAAAACCCAATAATCCAATCTTTTCGAAGGAGAGTGTGAATGATAAGAACAAATCAAATTCAAATTTTTATTCAAAATCAAATAAATATTCTACATGTCAAAATTTTTTCTTAGCAAATTCAAAAGAAATTATTAACAACTCTTCATACTTTGCAATCTGTAATTCAAAATCAATTAAATACAAAAGAAAACAAAACAACAAATTTAAAGAATTTAAAGTTGATGCATACCTCCCTTATGAAGATAAACCACCTGAAAATTTACCCTGTTATTTTGTTAAAAACAAATCAAAATGAAAAAGAAAAACTTAAATAATGAATCTCAACTATTAAACCTATTTTATCAATATTTTTATCAAACTTAGTATTATTATTAGTTTAAATCTTAGTTTAGTTTAGCTTAGTTTAGCTTATTATTATTATTAATATCATGTAAACTTTATTAATATTCATGTATTTTATTAATATTCATGTATTTTTATTAATATCAAATTATATTATTTTTACACCTATATAGTATAGTTAAAATTTAGTTAAAATTTTCTTAGTATAGTTTAGCCTAGTTTTAAGATTCGTCTGGTATCCGAATCCTGAAGGAGGACCATGTAACGAATCCCTCAATTAGTAAAATAGTAACCATGGTCTAGTGGTTAGTAACTATGACCATCTGGGCGAACACTCTGGGTTCGACTCACACCTTGTTCCAAATTTTATAAAAATTTTATTTTAAATTTATTTATTATAAATTTCTGTATTTTATTCTGTATTTGTTTCTGTATTTTATTTCTGTATTTCTTTATAGAATTAAATGGAATAAAATTAGAAACTTTAAGAAAAAATTATATAATATTTCTTTATTTTTCTATGAGATTCATTTTATATCAAAATATCTTAGTTTCTAGCAATTTTTTATTATTTTTATGAACTTTTATTTTTAAAAAACTATGTTTCCGCAAAAAGTATAAATAGGTGTAAAACTTTTAGTTAAAATATTTTTCTTTGTGCTTTTATTCTTTTATAACTTTATATATATTAGTAATAATTAATTCATAAGTAGTTTGAAATACTACAAAGATTAGTTATTATTAATTTTTAATAATTAATAAAACTATATTCTAATAAAACAAATTTTAAATAAAAAATAAATTAAAATTATACTAATATATATCGACGCCGACCTTCCGGGTTAACAAAGGAAAGGTGTTCCGATATTACAAAGTATAATTAACTTTCTTTTATTTTATTTTCTTTTCGTGTACGTTTTCAATATTGGTGTCAATTGTAATATTGGAACTACCGTTCCGTTACAATATCATGTAATTCTTTATTATTATTATCAAAATTTTTATCATTATATAAATTCGAAATTTTACACAAAAATAATTTATAAATATTAATAAATTTTTATGGTATAATTTAGCCTAATTTTGAGATTCGTCTGGTATCCGAATCCTAGAGGAGGACCATGTAACGAAACTCAGAATTAGTAAAATAGTAACCATGGTCTAGTGGTCAGACACTAGAACCATCAGGCCGAACCTCTCGGGTTCGACTCTCACTCTTTCCAATTTTGAAAAAATTTTATTTTAAAAATTTATTATCAAAATTTTCTACACTTTTCCTTGTTGTAGAAATTACTCGAATTTAATCGATAAAATCTTATCGATTAAATTCTAAAAGATTCTAGTTTTTCTTTTTATTTTAAATTTTATTTATCCGAGATTCATTTTAAATCAAAAAATCTAAGTTTCTAGAACTTTTAATACTTTTTACAAACGAAAACTATTTTTCCGTAAAAAGTATAAATACGTGTAAAATTTCGACAAAAGAAATATTTTTTCTTCGCGTTTTTATTAACTAGTTAAATAAGTAATTCGAAATATTACACTAACTAATTAATAAATTATTATATTTTAAATTTAATAAAAAATTAATAAAACATTTTATTATAAAACATATTTTTAATTAACTGTGTCTTTTATCTTTCTTAGATCTTTCGTGTTGTCCATTATTTCGAGTTACTCAAGCTTGCGGGCCTGTTGCTAATAAACTCCACTCTATCATTACAACATAAAAGAAAACTTAAAAAAGGGTTTTATTAGACATTCTGAATCACCTGCTGGATACCCAGTTTTATTCCAAAAGAAAAAAGATGGTACTTTGCGTCTTTGTATTGATTATAAAAAACTTAATGCTGTTACAGTAAGAAATTCATATCCATTACCTTTAATAACAGATATTATTGAAAGAGTAAAAGGTGCAAATTATTTTACTAAGCTAGATCTTCGTTCTGCTTATAATTTAATTCGCATAAGAGAAGGTGATGAATATAAAACAGCTTTTCGCACAAAATATGAACATTACGAATATCTTGTAATGCCATTTGGATTAACTAATGCTCCTGCTACTTTTCAATCATTTATAAATTCCGTTTTACGCCCATATTTAGAAAAATTTGTTATTTTATATTTAGATGATATATTAATTTATTCAAAAACATTAGAAGAACATACTGAACATGTTAGAACAATATTAAAAACATTATTAGATAATGTAACGAATCTCTCAATTAGTAAAATAGTAACCATGGTCTAGTGGTTAGTAACTATGACCACTCTGGGTTCGACTCACACCTTGTTCCAAATTTTATAAAAATTTTATTTTAAATTTATTTATTATAAATTTCTGTATTTTATTCTGTATTTGTTTCTGTATTTTATTTCTGTATTTCTTTATAGAATTACATGGAATAAAATTAGAAACTTTAAGAAAAAATTATATAATATTTCTTTATTTTTCTATGAGATTCATTTTATATCAAAATATCTTTGTTTCTAGCAATTTTTTATTATTTTTATGAACTTTTATTTTTAAAACTATTTTTCCACAAAAAGTATAAATAGGTGTAAAATCTTTAGTTAAAATATTTTTCTTTGTGCTTTTATTCTTCTATAACTTTATATATATTAGTAATAATTAATTCATAAGTAGTTTGAAATACTACAAAGATTAGTTATTATTAATTTTTAATAATTAATAAAACTAAATTCTAATAAAACATATTTTAAATAAAAATAAAATAAAACTTAAAACTAAATCTTACTAATATATATATCTCGACACCGACCTTTCAGGTTAACAAAGGAAAGGTGTTCTGATATTGCAATAAGTATCTTTTATTTTAAATTTTATTTTGTTTGTGTTTACTTCAGATTTTGGTGTCAATTGTAATATTGGAACTACCGTTCCGTTACAATAAAAGCACCCAACAAAAGAAACACCGCCTGGAACCTTAGTGTCGAAAATTTTGGAATCTGCTACCAATTTTTAGTTTCTACCTTTTATTGGATTCTACCGCCTTTTAGAACTACCTTTGGATACTACTTCTTTTAGTCTAGTCTTAGAATACTACTTTTTCCTAATTTCTGGATACTACCTTTTCTAGCAATAATCTTTTAGCCTTAGTTTTTTGGATACTTCTACCTTAGTCTTTGATTCCTAGTTATCTACCTTGTATAATCCTTAGTTTTTAGTCTTGTCTTAGTCTTGTCTACTTCTTGTTTACCCTTTGTCTACTTTTCTTGAATAATTCTAGTATCCATCCTATCAAGTATCCTTCTCGAATAAAAATTTTTCTTGATAAAGTAAAAAAATAAAGCACCCAGATTCCACCCGTCCTTAGTTTAACCAAGTTCTTAGAACTACCGCCTAGTTTCTCTCCTTAGTTTTAGCTACTTTACTTTGAATTGCCTTTGAACTACTTAGAAACCTTAGTTATAGAAAATTTTGTACCACCCTAGAATAGTTAAAAAATTTTTCCTTGTGTAACATTTTGAAAAATTTTCCTTGTACTACCCGAAGATAAAAATAGTGTACCCCATAGCATTTGGAAAAGATTTTGTACTACCTTGCCAGTGATATTTTCGGAAAATTAATAAAATTAAATTAAAAAATTAAATAAATTAAATTAAGTGAATGAATATTAATAAATTAAATAAATTAATATAAAAAATTAAGTGAATGAATAAATTATAGAATAGATAAATTAAATTATTTTTCAAAAAAATTTTTTCTAGTCAAAAAAAAAAAAAAAAAAAATATATTTATAAACTTAATAAAATTTTTAATAAGGAGAATCATTCTGAGGATCCTTATTTTTATACTGTCTTTTTTCTTTTATAATTAAATTTCGAGTTTCACATTGGCCCTCGCTGGTAGGCTCAGACGTAAGTCCTACATTCAGCTCGAGTAAGTTGATAAACTGAAAGAACAGCAGTGTGAAATAGAAAAAATTATTAAAAGAAAAACATCTTTGTAAACTTCTGTGTAATTAAATATCTATTAAACTCTTAAGGTAAATTATTTGTAAAATATACTAGGAGCGTTTAGAGCTCATATACAGAGTGTTTGGCGTAAGTAACTAGTTTCTAGTAGGTTAAGAAACTATAGTCAATTAGTTACTTAGGTATTGATAAAAGTGGGTAGTGTGAAAAGCACGCTTTCTTGGGGGAAGGAATTGTTGTGTGATAAAAAGCACTGCAATATCGGACGTTCAAGTTCAATATCTTCGTAAGCTCTGGCAAATAAGGAACTTCAGTCACCGAAGGCTGGAGGTTGGTCGTGAAGGTGAAGCGACTTTAATTATATAGTTTTAATATTTATTTCGAGGTCTAGTATATACCTCTAGTTAGTAGCTTTTGCCGGTTTATTTTTGAGTTGTAAGGCATAAAAAGCGAAATTAAAATTTAAATTTACCTTAATAAACAATTTGAATTCCTAGTCGAGACCAATAATAAATTAATCAAACAAAAATGAACGAAGATAACTTTCTTAATTTAAACATTATGTACAAAGATGGATTCGCTGGAGACCGTCGTTTCTTTAAAGGCTTCCTTGCAAAAATGAACCTTGTCTTCATGTTGCAACCAGAAAAATTTTCTGAAGATCCAGTTAAGGTTGCATACATCATTTCCAGACTTTACGGTTCTGCAATGAATTGGGCCGCAACTTTAATTGAAAATGTGGACCCATGTTTAGATGACTATGAAGCGTTTATATCCAAGTTTAAAGCTACCTTTGGAAATTATGATTCAACCTTCATAGCAAACCAAAAGCTCAGAACCATTAAACAGAGACGTCTAGGAGATGTAAGAAGCTATATCCTGGAGTTCAATAAATATGCAGATGACTCTTCTTGGAATGAAGCTGCTAAAATGGATGCTTTTCTCGCAGGATTAAACGACAATATTGCAACTAGAATCTTAGAAATGTTTCCTGGACCACAATCCTTATTCTCTCTTCAAACCATAGCTTCTCGTATAGATTTAAGACTTTCTACTCATAATCAATACTTTAAATCGAATAATTCAAGTAATCATTCTTTTGGTCGTCATACTAACTCTTTTCATTTTGCTTCGAATAAATCTAATGAAACAATAACTCGTGAAGAAAAAGAAAGAAGAAGAAAAGAACATCTTTGTTTCTACTGTGGATCAAAAAATCATCAAGTTAATAATTGCCCTTTAAAGAATAAAGTGAATAAAGATGACAATAAACCCTCTTCCAGCAATGCTTTTATTTCTAATCCAGGATCCAAACCAAAATCAAGACCTAGACTTTCTGATGATCCATCTTTGAATGCTCCAGTTGCCGAATTCAATCTACAAACTTTAAACTCTTCTTGCAATGCTAAACTACTCATCGATTCAGGTTCTCAATTAAATCTTATGGATATACACTTTGCTAAAGAAAACAATATTCCTTTCGACTCAGATTCCACTTTTCCTGCCGTTTCTGGAGTAGCCGGAAATCAAACAATTTTTGGTAAAACTTATCCCATCTCGTTGAAATATAAAAATCACCTTTGTAAAACAGAATTCTATATTGTGGATCTACCTTCGTATTGTGGTATTCTTGTAATAGATTGGCTCGTAACTCACAATCCCACTATCAATTTTACAACTAAAGAAATAACTTTCAATTCAAATTACTGTCTTTCAAATTGTCTAATACTCCCAAATTCATTCGTGACGAATTCTCAAAATACAAAATCTGATAAATCTTGTAAACCTCATTCTAAAAATAATAATAATCTTGATAATCACTCTGGCAATAAATCTTTCTGTAATACTTCTTGTTCCACTCAGAACGTACAAAATCAATTAATTCACAACCTTTGAAAAATAATAATAAACCAACTTATGTTTCTAACTCTTGTGTACTTCCTAGAAAAAATTCTTGTAATAATCCTGTTAATCTTAGTACAAATTCTTGTAATCCTGTTAACTCTAGTAATTCTCCTTGTAACTCTGTTAATCTTAGTAACGATTCTTTTAATAATAATTCTTGTAATAATCTGAAATCTGGTAATCAATCTGTTTCCTCTGGCAATCCTAATTCTTGCTCAAAATCAAATTCTTCAAATCAACCTATTCAAAATATTAATTTTTCAAAACCCAATAATCCAATCTTTTCGAAGGAGAGTGTGAATGATAAAAATAAATCAAATTCAAATTTTTATTCAAAATCAAATAAATATTCTACATGTCAAAATTTTTGCTTAACAAATTCAAAAGAAATTATTAACAACTCCTCATTCTTTGCAATCAATAATTCAAAATCAATTAAATACAAAAGAAAACAAAACAACAAATTTAAAGAATTTAAAGTTGATGCATATCTCCCTTATGAAGACAAACCACCTGAAAATCTACCTTGTTACTTTGTTAAAAAATAAATCAAAATGAAAAAGAAAACTTAAATAATGAATCTCAACTATTAACCTTATTCTATCAATATTTTTATTAATATCAAACTTAGTATTATTATTAGTTTAAATCTTAGTTTAGTTTAGCTTAGTTTAGCTTATTATTATTATTAATATCATGTAAACTTTATTAATATTCATGTATTTTATTAATATTCATGTATTTTTATTAATATCAAATTATATTATTTTTACACCTATATAGTATAGTTAAAAATTTAGTTAAAATTTTCTTAGTATAGTTTAGCCTAGTTTTAAGATTCGTCTGGTATCCGAATCCTGAAGGAGGACCATGTAACGAATCTCTCAATTAGTAAAATAGTAACCATGGTCTAGTGGTTAGTAACTATGACCATCTGGGCGAACACTCTGGGTTCGACTCACACCTTGTTCCAAATTTTATAAAAATTTTATTTTAAATTTATTTATTATAAATTTCTGTATTTTATTCTGTATTTGTTTCTGTATTTTATTTCTGTATTTCTTTATAGAATTACATGGAATAAAATTAGAAACTTTAAGAAAAAATTATATAATATTTCTTTATTTTTCTATGAGATTCATTTTATAACAAAATATCTTAGTTTCTAGCAATTTTTATTATTTTTTATGAACTTTTATTTTTAAAACTATTTTTCCGCAAAAAGTATAAATAGGTGTAAAACTTTTAGTTAAAATATTTTTCTTTGTGCTTTTATTCTTCTATAACTTTATATATATTAGTAATAATTAATTCATAAGTAGTTTGAAATACTACAAAGATTAGTTATTATTAATTTTTAATAATTAATAAAACTAAATTCTAATAAAACATATTTTAAATAAAAATAAAATAAAACTTAAAACTAAATCTTACTAATATATATATCTCGACACCGACCTTTCAGGTTAACAAAGGAAAGGTGTTCTGATATTGCAATAAGTATCTTTTATTTTAAATTTTATTTTGTTTGTGTTTACTTCAGATTTTGGTGTCAATTGTAATATTGGAACTACCGTTCCGTTACAAGTATCAATAAATATAAAATATTAATAATTTATACTATTCAACTGATAGTACACACTGTCTGACGTGCAGTTTGCCTCTTCAACGGCGTCATGCCACGCGTGTGCCACGGTTACTATATACACTAATAATATATAGCAGTCCAGAGCCTACTAGCCCAATTA
>MCFG01000439.1:0-52234 GCA_002104895.1 Anaeromyces robustus | reverse complement strand
GACAAAATTATATTTTTCAAATTATTTCATTTTTTCACTTAAATATAAATATATAAAAATAATTTTTTTTGTTTTTACTTATTTCATATTCAAAAAAATTCAAAAATGTGATTGATTAAAATATTAATTCACTATAATAGAAGTTTGGTTGAATTTTTTGTTAATATTATTATAATAAACTCTACAAAATCAATTTCTATTAAAAATTTTAAAAATAATTTCCAGTGATTATCAATATATATTTTTAAATTATATGTAATTTTATTAATTATCAAGTATTAAATATTACTATAATGTATTTAAATATAAAAAAATAAAAAATAAACACTCACGGCGGGACTTGAACCCGCAATATCTGACGCCCTATCCGATTAGGCTACGCGAGCTTTTATTGAACGTAAAAAATTTTAAACATTTATATTTAAGTAGTGGACGAAATTAAATTTTTTAAATTATTTCTGTTTTTCACTTAACCACATAAGTTATAAAATATAATTAACAAACTAAAATTATTTGATCATTCTTTTATTCTACTTAATACGTGATAAATAATTAAATTAATAAATAATAATTAATTATAATAACTGATTTTTAGGTTAAACCAAAAATCAATTAAATAATTTATCAAAAATTTACAACAAGATTAACTTTAGTTTTCTAGAAAGATATAATAAAATTTAATTTATCAAAAATTAAATTAATAAATATTATTAAATAAAATTCATAACTTCGAGAAATTACTTTTAATATTAATAAAAATAATAAATTACACTTTAAAAGTAAACAGAACACAAAATGAATATTTTTGACAATGTTTTTAATACTTTTATTAAAATAAAATAAATATTATTATTAATAATTATTTTAAAATTATAAATTAAAACACTTTAATAATATAATATGACTTTAAAATAATTCTTAATTATTCTTTATAATATAATAATAATTCTAAATTAAAATTAATAATTAATTTTATTAAAAATTAATAAACACAAACTTGTTTATTTTATTACTCAAAATACTTCTTTTATTAATACTTTAATTATTTTCTATATTCTAAATAATTCTTTTATTAATATTTTATATTTATTATTTTATTAATTATTTAATTGTAAATAATTATTCTTTTATTTCTTTTTATTATAAATAGTTTAAATTTCAAGAAGAATATAAATAAATATAAATATTTTATATAATTAACTCTTTCCTAATTATAACATAGAATTAGTCATAATAAAATTAAAAACATAGTTTAGTTTTAAAATAGTTTAGTTTAATAATTTTAAATAATAAAAATTATAATAATATTCAAAGATTAAAAATAATTATCATAGAATAGTTATATTTTTTTAATTTTAATTAACTTTTAAAATTTATTTTAAATAAATAAAATTAATAAAACATTTTTAATAATAAAACAAATTTTATTGTGTTTTTAATAAAACAAATTTTGTTTAAGAATAATTTATACAATTATTCCCATCGGACATAAATATTATCACTTTTCTTAGAAATAAGAAATATAATATTTTTATATGTTTCATACACGATATTTTAAGCATTTATATTTGGGTATAATTCGATCAATGATTTTTTTTTATTAATCATTTACTCAAAATATTTTTTAAAATCATTAATAAATATATAATATCTAATAATGAGTTTTAATGATATTGAATATTTATAATCATAATTAACAAAAAAAATCTAAAACAATAACAATCATAATAAAAAAAAATTATGTCTATATATTATATATAATTATTTATATAATATAAATATATATAATATAATAAAATTATTGATTTTTATTAATCAAATATTGTATTTTTTCATTTTTTTATTTTAAAAATAAATATAATTATAATTATTAACATTATTAATATTATTATATTATTTTTAAAATTAATTCGATAAGTTATTGTTTTATACAATAAAAAATTAAATTTCGTTCTTTATTTAAATATAAATGTTTAAATTTTTTGCATTGATGCAGGAAACATGTATATTCATAAACAATAAATATAATTAACTTATATACTAAATAATTATTACTAATGAATCAATAAAATTAAAAATAAAATAATCTTTTGTTTAACTCTTCTTTTATTTTTATTATTCTTATTTTTAAATACAAATTATTGATCGTTTTATAAAAGAAAGAAAAATTATCCTCCTTTTATAATACATGAATTTTATTATTATAGTCTTTCGACTATTATTATTATTATTATTTATTTAATTAATCTAATTATTATTATTTATTTTATAATATAATTCTCTATTCTAAACATTATTTTCTAAGATTTATTTTAATATTAATTATTATTGTTATTATTATTTATTAATATTTTCTATTCTAATTATTAAATATTTTATTAATCTATTTAGTGTTTTAAATAAAAATTAAAAATAAATATTATACTTTTATACAGAAATACATTTAACTTCTGTATTATACATTTTATAAATAATTCATTTATTTTATAATTAATTTTTATTATTTTATTTATTTTATTTTATTTTAATAATATACAGAATATTTATTTTCTGTATTTGTCCAGGGTTTTTAAGTTGGAGGGAAAGGATAAGGGAAAAAGGGAAAAGAGTGGATAGTATTATTTAATTATAATTATTTATATATTTATTATTATAAATATTTATTATTATAATTATATTGAAGTATTAAATTTATTAAAGGTTAGAATTAGAAATATTAATAATTATTGTTATAAGAATATAAATAAAATGTATTAATAAAGTGTTATAAAATATTTGATATTGATAAAATATTATTTAAAATATTATTTATTATATATAAAGTTTATTATAAAATATTAATAAGATTTATTTAAAATATTAATAAAGATATAGAATTTATTATAAGATATTAATAGGATTTATTTAATATAAAATATTAATAATATTTATTTATTATAAGAATATTGATAAAATTTATTATAAGAATATTAATTATAAAGTATTAATAAAATTTATTTGATATTAATAAAATATTTATAATTTATTTTAAGATATTAATAAAATATTGATAATATAAAAATAATTTTTAATATAGATAAAATTATTATGTTTTAAGATATTAATAATATTATAAAGAAGTTTTATTAAATGTTAGTTTATATGGGATAAAAGGTTTTGTAAAGATTTGGAGTGACCACTAGGTTATTGTAGGAAATTAATAATAAATAATAATATAATATATTAAATTATTTATAACACTATTGATTATTCACTTAATTAATTAGTAGATTCATTTATATAATATATATTTGTTCATTTATTTATGGTTGATATTTATATTTTATTTATTATTAATTGATTGTTAATATCGACTCAAAGAGTCAAATAAAATAAAATACATGAATTTATATATTCAAAAATCTATTCTAAATTATTACATGATTGGGCAAATTATTTAAAATAAGAATTATATAATTATTTAATTATTATTTTAATTAAATAAATATAATATTAAGAACTAGATAAATTATTATATTAATTAAGTGAATAATAAATTAATATTTAAATAAATTTATTTCAATGAATACATATTATTAATTTAAGTAAATTATTATCTAATAATTGAGTGAATATATTTATTATTAATTAAATAAATAATATTATTCCGAAAGGTAAAGAGTAAGGTTCGAACCAGAGACAACCAACATAATAATAGAAGCAGGTAGAACTGAGCCTAATTAGTAGCCATAATGGATCCATATCATTACATGGTCCTCCTCTAAAGATCGGATACCAGACGATCGCTAATATAAAAGAATAGTAAATAAGAGTTTGTAGATAATCTAAAGAGAGTTATAATCGAGAGTAATCATTAAAAGCCTAAAAAAAAAAAATTTGTATAAGATAGTATCTACAAAAAGATATATTAAAATATTAGAGTTATAGTATTTGATTATTTAGCGGTAACGTATCCTAAAATAGTAGTTAAAATTTTATATCGAAGTAGAGTTTAAGAGGTATTATATGGCAGGCACAGATAAAATAAAGATAAATTGGTATCTGGTTTTCTAGTAGAATTGAGTATGAACAGAAAATTACCAAAAAATGCGGCTAACGGCATCAAAATTGAAATAAAGATTTTTTGAGAAGAAAAATAGGTAAAACTGTTCTAGAATGTTCCAAACTAGTTCAAAGTGTACTCCTGATGGAGATAATTTATATTTAGTGAAAAACGCATCATTTTTTAAACCGATTGGTAAAATTAAAAAATTTCCGAAAAAGATTGATGGATGCATTGTTGTTCTTATTTTAATATTATTGAAAATAGATTTTCGATTTATGGCGTTTATTGAAACGTTGAACGGTGAAAACCTTGGAAGGATTGGTCCTACAACAAGGTAGTGGGTGTTGTTTCAACGTGGAGTCGATATTGTAAAGATTTGGAGTGACCACTAGGTTATTGTAGGAAATTAATAATAAATAATAATATAATATATTAAATTATTTATAACACTATTGATTATTCACTTAATTAATTAGTAGATTCATTTATATAATATATATTTGTTCATTTATTTATGGTTGATATTTATATTTTATTTATTATTAATTGATTGTTAATATCGACTCAAAGAGTCAAATAAAATAAAATACATGAATTTATATATTCAAAAATCTATTCTAAATTATTACATGATTGGGCAAATTATTTAAAATAAGAATTATATAATTATTTAATTATTATTTTAATTAAATAAATATAATATTAAGAACTAGATAAATTATTATATTAATTAAGTGAATAATAAATTAATATTTAAATAAATTTATTTCAATGAATACATATTATTAATTTAAGTAAATTATTATCTAATAATTGAGTGAATATATTTATTATTAATTAAATAAATAATATTATTCCGAAAGGTAAAGAGTAAGGTTCGAACCAGAGACAACCAACATAATAATAGAAGCAGGTAGAACTGAGCCTAATTAGTAGCCATAATGGATCCATATCATTACAGGTTTAAAAATATGGGTTTAGAAATAATGTGTATATAAGGGAATATTGTATCAGCATTCAGCAGAAGCTCGCGTAGCCTAATCGGATAGGGCGTCAGACTTCTAATCTGAAGATTGCGGGTTCAAGTCCCGCCGTGAGTGTTTAAATTTTTATTTTTATTTTTTTTTATTTTTTTAAAATATAAAGATATTTATTATTATAAATAAAGATATTTATTATTAATATTAATATTTATTATTTGATAATTAATATTTATTATTTGACAATTAATAAAATTAAATATAATATTAAAAAAAATTCACCCAAACTTATATTATAGTGAATTAATATTTTAATCAATCACATTTTTAAAATTTTGTTAAATATAAAATAAGTAAAAAAAAAAAAAAAAGAATTTGAATTTTAGGGAAAAAACTTTTTTTTTAAGCATTTATATTTAAGTAAAAAAAATGAAATAATTTGAAAAATTCAATTTTGTCCACTATTTAAATATAAATGTTTAAAAATGAAATAATTTAAATGTAAAGATTTGGAGTGACCACTAGGTTATTGTAGGAAATTAATAATATGTATTCATTGAAATAAATTTATTTAAATATTAATTTATTATTCACTTAATTAATATAATAATTTATCTAATTCTTAATATTATATTTATTTATTTAAAATAATAATTAAATAATTATATAATTCTTATTTTAAATAATTTGCCCAATCATGTAATAATTTAGAATAGATTTTTGAATATATAAATTCATGTATTTTATTTTATTTGACTCTTTGAGTCGATATTAACAATCAATTAATAATAAATAAAATATAAATATCAACCATAAATAAATGAATAAATATATATTATATAAATAATTAATTAAGTGAATATTCGATAGTGATTTAAATAATTTAATATATTATATTATTATTTATTATTAATTTCCTACAATAACCTAGTGGTAACACCAAATCTTTACATTAAAAATTTAATTTCGTCCTCTACTTAAATATAAATGTTTAAAAAATTTCATGTTCAACAGAAGCTCGCGTAGCCTAATCGGATAGGGCGTCAGACTTCTAATCTGAAGATTGCGGGTTCAAGTCCCGCCGTGAGTGCTTTATTTTTCATTATTTTTTTTTTTATAAAATATAAATAAAGATATTTATTATCATAAAAAAAGATATTTATTATTAACATTAATTTTTATATTTATTTTTATATTTAAATACATTATATTAATATTTAATACTTGATAATTAATAAAATTAAATATAATATTTACAAAAAATTAAACCAAACTTCCATTATAGTGAATTAATATTTTAATTAATCACATTTTTGAAAAAAATTTTTGAATTTAAAATAAGTAAAAAAAAAATAAATATTGATTTTAGTAAAAATAATTTATTTTATTGATTTTAGAAAAAAAAATTTATTTTTAAGTATTTTTTATATTAAGTGAAAAAATGAAATAATTTTAAAAATTTAATTTCGTCCTCTACTTAAATATAAATGTTTAAAAAATTTTGCATTTAACAGAGGCTCGCGTAGCCTAATCGGATAGGGCGTCAGACTTCTAATCTGAAGATTGTGGGTTCAAGTCCCGCCGTGAGTGTTTATTTTTTCACTTTTTTTTTATTTAAAATATAAAGATATTTATTATTAACATTAATTTTTATATTTATTTTTATATTTAAATACATTATATTAATATTTATTACTTGATAATTAATAAAATTAAATATAATATTAACAAAAAATTCAATTCAACCAAACTTCCATAGTGAATTAATATTTTAATCAATTATATTTTTAAAATTTTTTTGAATATAAAATATGTAAAAAAAAAAAAATAAATTTTGATTTTAGTAAAATAAATTTATTTTTTAAGCATTTTTTATATTAAGTGAAAAAATGAAATAATTTAAATGTAAAGATTTGTATTGACCACTTTATTGTAGGAAATTAATAATAAATAATAACATAAAATAAGAAATTATTTTGAACACTATTGAATATTCACTTTTTATTTATATAATATATATTCGTTCATTTAATTATTGTTGATATTTAGATTTTATTTATTATTAATTTGATTGTTAATATCGACTCAAAGAGTCAAATAAAGTAAAATACATGAATTTATGTATTTAAAAATCTATTCTAAATTATTACATGATTGTGCAAATTATTTAAAATAAGAATTATATAATTATTTAATTATAATTTTAATTAAATAAATATAATATTATGAACTAGAAAAATTATTATATTTATTAAGTGAATAAAGAATTAATATTTAAATAAATTTATTTTAATAAATATATATTATTAATTTAAGTAAATTATTATTTATTAATTGTATGAATGTATTTATAATTAATTAAATAAATAAAATTATTCCAAGAGGTAGAGAATAAGGTTCGAACCTGAGACTACCAATATAATAATAGAATCAGGCAAAACTGAGCCTAATTGGTAACCATAATGGATCCATATCATTACATTAATGTCAAGACATCAAGTGCAATTGAAATTAGAATTTATAATTTCAATTATTTTGATATATAATATTATTATTTATTATAATAATTATTAATAATTTTTTATAATAATTATATATAATAATTATTATTATAATATTTTATTTTAAATATTATAATTTAAGATTATTTAAATAATCTAATAATATATTTTAATATATATATTATTTATATATATTCAATTATATTGAATAATATATTAATTTTATTACTATTTAATATCGATATTAATAACTTATTATATTACAAATTATTAATTATATTATACGTTAACGTATCACTTTAAATTAATGTATTAAATTAATGTATTAATATTTTATATTATATTTTATATTATTATTATCAAACTTACAAAGTATAAAAGAACATAACATAAAGTTATATTTAATGTTCTTTGTAAGGTTATTAACACCTGAATTATATAGTTATATTAATATTATCAATATCTTATTTTTAAATAAAATTTACTATTAAAAAGTTAATCTTAAAGTGTTATTATTATTATTAAATAAATATTGTGTTATTTGCATTACAATTAATTTAGTTATTATTTAAATATTATTTAATTATAAAAACTATTTAATTATAAAAACTATATAATTAGTCATTCGACCTAGTAGACTTATTTAAATTAGAAAATAATCCAGTTGGAAACCTAACAATTAAAAATTTAATTTCGTCCACTACTTAAATATAAATGTTTAAAAAAATTTAATTTCAATAGAAGCTCGCGTAGCCTAATCGGATAGGGCGTCAGACTTCTAATCTGAAGATTGCGGGTTCAAGTCCCGCCGTGAGTGTTTATTTTTATTTTTCCTTTATTAAATTTTTTTTTTAAATTTTTATTCATAATTTTTTTTTTATTTATTTTATTTATTTATTTTACTTCATTAAAAATATTAATATTTTATGAATATAAAAATTTTTTAATATTTTTTACCATATTTTATAGTTAATAAGTAAATAAATATTGAAGTAACATTAGTGAACTTTATTCAAATTTTTTTTTACTTACAAAATTTATATTTATATTTAATATTAGATTATTTATTATTTAATTAATAAAAGAAATTTCTATTTTTTATAATAATAATATATTTTGTTTTTATAAATAATTCAATAAACTAAAAAAATATTTACGTATAATATGATAATAATCAAATATAAATACACATTTAATATTAATTATTTTGAACCTGATTATAATGGTTTGAAATAGGATTACATTTATTAATTGTGAAAAGAATATCAATTATACTCTCAAATTTATTACTTAAACTGAAACTTATCAAAGA
Source organism: Anaeromyces robustus (assembly GCA_002104895.1). Taxonomy (NCBI): domain Eukaryota; kingdom Fungi; phylum Neocallimastigomycota; class Neocallimastigomycetes; order Neocallimastigales; family Neocallimastigaceae; genus Anaeromyces; species Anaeromyces robustus. The sequence goes on along the minus strand of MCFG01000439.1, from coordinate 43,396 downwards.
TCTGGTATAATTTATTTAATTCGTTATAATAGTCATAGATATAAAAAGCTTTTATGTAGAAAATCACTTAAATTTATAATTGCTACAAAATATGATTCTACTTTAATATATAATAAAAATAATACCTGTATAAATCAGTTGGTGTTCTATATTATAGTAATCCTTATACTAAAATTATGATTATGATAGTATTTATGGTTTATATGGTATAATTGAAATTTATAGTACTAATTGTCATTCTTAGTATTATATATTATAAAAAAAATAAACTTAATAAAATAAAAATTTTTTTAATTAAAAAAATATAAAAGTATTATTAATTCCTACAGTAATGTTTCTTCATATATTTTAATTTAACTTATAAAGAAAGATATAATGTTTAAAATTGAAAATAAAGAATATAACGAATAAAAAATTTATAATTTTTATAATATATCAAATCATATAATAGAATAAAGAATATTTTTTAATATAATAATAAATATTAAAAACATCAACGTATATGATTATTATTTTAATTTTTTAACTAATTTAAAAATAAATGTGAAAAAATAATAAATAAACAATAATAATTAAAAATAATATATATATTTTCTATTTAAAAGGAGTAAATTTTGTATTATAAACTTTTACTCCTTTCATTTTTTAGGCAATAATTTAAAGAACAATAATTTTTCTTGAAAATCAATGTTTAAAAAATAAAAGGAATTTTTTTTAAATTTTTTTTATTTATTATTTTTATTTTTAAATACAAAATTATTAATCATAAATTAAACTATTTTAATTATTATTATTCATTTAACTAATCTAATTATTATTACATTTATAAAGAAGAAATAATTACATGAAAATATTTAAAAAATATTTATGTTTTTCTGTAAAATTAAACTATTTATAATAATAAAAAAACAATACAATAATTTATAATACAAAAATGAATAAAAATTACTAAATAGAATACTTAAAAATGTATAAAAATAGCAATATAAATAATAAAATTAAATAATAATAGTAATAAAAATAAAAATTATAAAATAATTCTAAATTGGAAATACCAATTAATATTATTAAGTGTAAATAATAATTAAAAAGTAATTAGAAATTATTTTAAAAATTATTTTAAAAGTATTTTAGAAATTTTTTGTTTTTACGTCAAATTATTTAATTAAAATACTTTTGAATTGTTTTATAATATTAATTTATAAACTGTTTATAATTTACATAAATTTTATATTTAATATTTATGATTAATAATAAAAATATTATTTAAAAGTATAAGTTATAATCTATCTATTATTTTCATTTAATATTATTAATTATTAAAACAATAATTTGATATAAATTAAATTTTATTAATCATTTATTTGAAGTTTAGTACATAATAAAAATTAAAGTAATTAATAATAAATTTTAGAAGTTATTATATTTAAAAGTAATATAAATTTTTATTATTTATTATGAGCTCAAAAGAATTTATATTATAAAAATATCTTTAAATCCGTTTATTTTCTCAATAAATAAAAATTATGAATTGAATTATACTCATATATAAAAATTTTAAAAATTCTTTCTTTAACAAAAGCTTTTAAAAATTAGCAATTGAATTATACCCAAATATAAAGGTTTTAAAAATTTTGAAATCAACAGAAGCTCGCGTAGCCTAATCGGATAGGGCGTCAGACTTCTAATCTGAAGATTGCGGGTTCAAGTCCCGCCGTGAGTGCTTAATTTTTATTTTATATTGAATTTTTTTTTTTTTAAATTTTTATTCAAAAAAATTTTTTTTTTTTATTTCTTTACTTCTCTATTTTTTTAAATATATAATGATATTTATATAAACTATGTTAAAAATATTATATTTGAGGTAAAAATTTTTCTTTATTTATACAATCAAACTTAAAAAAATTTCATTTTTTACTATCAGTTTATATAATAATTATATAATGATTATTAGTATATATTGTATTTTATATATATATATATATATATTTTTTTTTTTTTTTTTTTTTTTTTTTTTTTTTTTTTTATAATTTTATTTTAAAATTTAAAAAAAAAACCATAAATAATTAAAATAAAATATTAAAGAAAATAATAATAAAAAATATTATAAATAATGAAATTATATTATATATAATAATTAAAAGTTTTTATTGAAATTTATTTTATAAAAAAAAAAATGCATAAACAAATATTGAAAAATTTGCAAGCACTCACGGCGGGACTTGAACCCGCAATCTTCAGATTAGAAGTCTGACGCCCTATCCGATTAGGCTACGCGAGCTTTTATTAATTTGAAAATTTTTAAAACCTTTATATTTGATTATAATTCAATTGCTAATTTTTAAAACCATTACATTTGATTATAATAAAAATTATATTTATATTTTAATTAACAATATACAATATTTAATTAATACATATTAATAAAAATTTTATGTCAATATTATATTATATATATATATATAATGCTAAAAATAAAAAAAATGAATAAATTAAAAATATTTTTGAAGAAAAAGACTTTTTTATATATAACAAATTTTTTATTAAATTGATAATAAAAATGAGAATATTGAATGAGTTTAGTTGAATTAGAAGAATTATATAAATAATTTAAAACAAATAATATTTATAAAAAGATAAAAATGAATTATATCTATATTAAATAATTATATTATAATTTATATATTTAAAATTTTTCAAGGTCTAATGTTTAGCAAATTAATGATCCATATGAGCTGAAATTAAAATATAATGTAGCTATTGAGCATAGTTTCTCGATGAGATAACATCAGAAGGAAATGGGGGAAATCTTCAATTCAATATTTGAAGAGTTCTCGTTATTTCCTTTCATTTGTTTTATTAATTTATTAAGGATTAAATTAAATTGATATTTTAATGGTCCAAAACTATTAATTTTATAATTTAGATAATCTTTAATATTCATTTTTTTGATAAAAATTGAATTTATTTTAAATGATTTTGTTAATAATGAAATTTAATTTCAATTCATTTATTAGAGAATTTCAGCTTTAAATCCATTAATATTCGACATATAATATGATTTTTATGAATTGAATTATACTTGAATATAAAGGTTTTAAAAAATTTGAAAATAAGATAAGGTAATGCCACTAATTTGAGAGACATTAGACCTTGAAAAATTTTAAATATATAGATTATAATATAATTATTTAATGTAGATTAATTTATTTTTATTTTTTTTATAAATATTATTTTTTTAAATTATTTATATAATTCTTCTGATTCAACTAAACTAATTCAATATATATATATATTCATTATTAAATATAACAATATTCTCATTTTTATTATCAATTTAATAAAAAAATCTGTTATATACAAAAATGTTTTTTTTCCTCAAAAATATTTTTAATTTATTCATTTTTTCATTTTTAGTATTATACATATATATATAATATAATATTGACATAAAATTTTTATTAATACTTATTAATTAAATATTTTATATTATTAATTAAAATATAATTTGTATTATAATCAAATGTAAAGGTTTTGAAAATTAGCAATTGAATTATAACCAAACATAAAGGTTTTAAAAATTTTTAAATCAACGGAAGCTCGCGTAGCCTAATCGGATAGGGCGTCAGACTTCTAATCTGAAGATTGCGGGTTCAAGTCCCGCCGTGAGTGCTTAATTTTTTATTTTTATATATTTTTTTTTTTAAACTTTTATTATTCATTAAACCATTTAATTAATTAATTAATTATTTATTTTTTACTTCATTATTTCTTTAAATATACATATAAACTTTATATATTTTTTTTTCAAATTCAAAAAATAGTTCATTGATAATTGAAAAAATAAAAAATATTAGTTTTTTTTTTTTTTTTTTAATATTCAATTTATTTATTATATATATTAAAAAAATTTTTTTTCTTCTATATAGTGAATATATTGATAAAAGAAATATTTATGTAAATTATATAAAAATATATTTAAAAAATTAATGTTATTTATAAATATAATTTAAAAAGAGTTATTAGAATAAAAGAATAAATAAATAAAAAGAAAAAATCATTAATAAATGCTTTTTCATTATTTAATATATATAAATATAAAATAAGAAAATAAAATAAAAATAATTTTTTTTATAAAAAAAAAAAAATAATTATTAATGACAAATAATAATCATAAAGTATTAGTATATTAGTGGCTAATATACTAATACTTTTATTTATTATTTCATTATATATAAAGCTATAAATAATATTTGTTGAATTTTCAGATAGAATTTCAAATACTTTCACTTTATCTAATTATATTCCATTATTTAGCATTTTTATAGATTTCTTCTTTATTTGAACTTTTTTCTCTAAGAGTGTGTTATTTAAAATAACATTTTTCATTTATAGATTTCTTGTATTTTTTTATTTCATTTTTTTTATTTTCCTTTTTTTTTCTTATTCTTCAATGACATTATTACTGAATTTATTATTTTTATTTATTTTCTTTATCTTCCTTGTTGGTATCATTGAATTCTATATTTTCCAATTTGTGATATATAATATTATAATTTAATAAATTTATCATAGTTAACTTATAAAAGAAAATAGTAATAGTAATAATAATAATAATAATAATAACAATAACAATAATAATAATAATAATAATAATAATAATAATAATAATAATAATAATAATAATAATAATAATAATAGCAACAAAAAATTATAGCAGTATTTAATTTGTTTTATAAACTATTATTTTTATGATAAAAAAAATTATTTATTTATATCATTAATTGTAACTCTTACATTATAATGATTTAATACAATGTAAATAAAATACTTTTTTAAAAAAATTAAAATAAAATAATAGAAAAAAAATATTTATAATAAAAATATAAAAAATATAAAAAAATAAAAAAATAAAGAAATAAAGAAATAAAGAAATAAAGAAAAAAAAAATAAAAAGGTTAATAATAAAAATGAAAAAAAAAAAATGAAATAAAAAAAAAGAAGATTTAATGAATAAAATTTAAAAAATATAAAATAATAAAAAAATAAAAAAATAAAGAAATAAAGAAATAAAGAAATAAAAAATAAAAAAAAATAAAAAAAAAAAAAGATTTAATGAATAAAAATTTAAAAAGAAAAGAATATATATATAAGTTTAACTGGATTTTTTTCATATGATTTTTCAAATTCTAATTTTATATTATAAATGATATTGATAGTCTAATTTACAATAGTATTGGGGTATTATAGATAATTATTCATTTTATTTTTGTATTTTCATTAATTATAATTATATCATAGAATATTTTATATATAATGGTAAATATCATCATAATCACATATATAATAATTAACAAATATTGAAATTAAGGTAAAAAAAGTATATATATTCTCGTAGTAATCAAAAGAAACAGAATTATCATTCAATCAGAAAAAAGAGGTAATGAACATTTTTTATTTCATTATTAATATAATTAATAAATTCTAAGATACTAATAACTTCATTGGTAGTATATATTTATAAAATATTATAATATTATATTTTTGTACGGTTTAAAAATTATTGAATTGAGTTATATTCAAATATAAAAGATTCAAAACTCTTTGTATATATATATAAAATTTTAAAAATTCTTTAACAAAAGATTTTAAAAATTAGAAATTGAATTAACTCCAAATATAAGGGTTTTAAAAAAACTAAATAATACAAAATGGTAATATCTTAATTCTTTATAGGGAAGAAAGTGATATTACCTATGTATTTTCAGAATAACTGTCTAAGTTATTTTCCAGTAGATTGTAAATTTAAACACTAAAATTGTTTTATAAAAACACAGTTTTATTATTAAGTTTAAAATATAAAATTTATTTATTAAAATTTTATTAAATTTATTATTATTTATTAAATAGTAGTTTTATTCTTAACTAAACTATTTTATGTTGATTATATATTTTAATTTAGTAATTTATTCTAATAATTATTAATTTATTATATTTATGACTAAGCTATTATTAAAAATAGTAGTAAAGAATTAATTTACATAAAAATATTTACATGTATTTATATTTTTCTTTAAAATTAAACTATTTACAATAATAAATAAAATAATACAAGTATTTATAAAAATATAAATAAAATAATTAAAAATTATTGAATAAAATAAGTAAAAATGTATAAAAATATTAATAAAATAAATAATAAAAATAAATAATATTATTAATAAAATTATAAAGATAAACTGTTTATTTATTTATAAAGTAAATAAAATTAGTTGTTATTTCTAATTTAGAAATGTTTAAGTGTAAAGAATATTTAAAAAGTATTTAGAAGGTATTTTAAAAGTGTTTTTAGAAACTATTTTCGAGTCATATTATTTAATTAAAATATTTTAGAATCGTTTATTATTTTTATAACATTAATTATAAATTGTTTATAATTTATATAAATTTAATATTCAATAATATTTTTAAGAATTGATTTAGTTTAAGATAATAATGATAAAGATATTGTTTTAAAATATAATTTAATAATCTTATTATTTTTTTATTAATGTTATTAATTATTTTAAATGATAATTCAATATAATATTAAAATTTATTAATTATTTGAAGTTTAGAAAATAATTATAATTAAAGTAAATTAATAATAAATTATAGAGAATAATAATAAATAAAACTAATTAGAATTTTTAAAAGTTAATATTATAATTAAAAGTACTATAAAAATTTCATTATTTATCATAAATTCAACGAAAGCTCGCGTAGCCTAATCGGATAGGGCGTCAGACTTCTAATCTGAAGATTGCGGGTTCAAGTCCCGCCGTGAGTGCTTAAATTTTTTCATTTTTTTTTTATTTAAAATTGTTAATATTTTAATCTATATATGTATATATATATATAGATATTTTTTTTTCTTTTTCAATTTTTATAAATATATTTTCATTTTATAATAATAATTTTTCTCAATTATTTTTTATACTATAAATAAAAAAATAAAAGAAGAAAAGGTAGAATTTTTTGATTTAATTAATAAAAATTAATACTTTTATTTTTTTTTTTTTTTTTTTATTTTTTTTTATATTATATATATTCACATAAATATAAATCATTATATATAATATTGACATAAAAAAATTTATTTAAGTTGAATATAATAATATTTTTGTTTTAATTATCAATTTTAATGATAAATTTTCGTAATATACATAAAAAATAAAAACAAAAATATTTTTTCTTTAATTTTTTTTTTTTTTTATATTAAGACATTTAACATAATGAATATATATTGAATTGGATTAATTTTGTTAATTAGAAGAGATATAAAAATTTTTAAAGAATATATATATATACCTATGAATAAAATAAGATAATATATATATCATTTATTTGATAATATATAAATATATAAATAAAAATTAAAAAGAAATAAAAACTAAAAAAAAAATATATATATCAATTTATATATATTAAAAAAATAAAAAAATAAAAATTTAAGCACTCACGGCGGGACTTGAACCCGCAATCTTCAGATTAGAAGTCTGACGCCCTATCCGATTAGGCTACGCGAGCTTCTGTTAGGTGAAAGAATTTTAAAATCTTTATATTTGAGTATAATTCAATTCATATGATTTTTTTTTTTTTTTTATTAATTGTATATTCAAAATAAATTTTAAAAAGTTATTAAATAAATATATAACTTTATATTAAATATTCTAATTAATATCCTATATAATAAATTTTAATAATAATGAATATATATATATATTTTAAATATTATTCAATTCATATCTTTTTATTTTTTATATTTTTTTTTATTATTAATGGTATAATTCAAATTATGTTTTAAAAAATTGTTAATAAATATATTAATTCAAATAAATATTCTAATTAATATCTTAAACAACATGATTATGAATATTATTATAATTAAAATTTTTTTCAAACAAAAATAAATATAAAAAAATAAATAATAATAATAATAATAATAATAATACCAAAATAAATAATTATAATATTAAGTTTTTTCTTTTTTTCTTTCTTTTTTAAAAAAAATATTATTTTTATATATGATTATTCAAAAAAAAAAATTGTAATGATATGGATCCATTATGGCTACTAATTAGGCTCAGTTCTACCTGCTTCTATTATTATGTTGGTTGTCTCTGGTTCGAACCTTACTCTTTACCTTTCGGAATAATATTATTTATTTAATTAATAATAAATATATTCACTCAATTATTAGATAATAATTTACTTAAATTAATAATATGTATTCATTGAAATAAATTTATTTAAATATTAATTTATTATTCACTTAATTAATATAATAATTTATCTAGTTCTTAATATTATATTTATTTAATTAAAATAATAATTAAATAATTATATAATTCTTATTTTAAATAATTTGCCCAATCATGTAATAATTTAGAATAGATTTTTGAATATATAAATTCATGTATTTTATTTTATTTGACTCTTTGAGTCGATATTAACAATCAATTAATAATAAATAAAATTTTATATTTTATTTATTTATCAACCATAAATAAATGAACAAATATATATTATATAAATGAATCTACTAATTAATTAAGTGAATAATCAATAGTGTTATAAATAATTTAATATATTATATTATTATTTATTATTAATTTCCTACAATAACCTAGTGGTCACTCCAAATCTTTACAAAAATCATATGAATTGAATTATACTTAAATATAAAGATTTTAAAAATTTTTATGTTTAATAGAAGCTCGCGTAGCCTAATCGGATAGGGCGTCAGACTTCTAATCTGAAGATTGCGGGTTCAAGTCCCGCCGTGAGTGCTTAAATTTTTTCATTTTTTTTATCTTTCAAAAAAATGTTTTTTTTTTTTTATTAAAATCATTTTATATAAATTATTTTTTTTGTATTAAAAACAAAATAAAAAAGAATAATAAAAGATAAAAGAATATATATAAATAGATATCTATATATATTTATATATTTATTATTATTTTCAAAAACATACTTATTAAAAAAAAAAAAAACAATATATTTAAAATTTAATTTTTTTATTTTTAAATTTTTTTTTATGATTTTATTTTATTTTATTTTTTTATGTTGTTGTGTAAAACAAGAAATTAATAATAATAAATATATTATTATTATTACTAAAATATAATAGTTATATAATTTTTTTTATATATGAAAAAAGATAAATAGATAAAAGAGAATAAAAAAATATATATATATTATTTTTTATATTTTAAATAAATATTAATAAATAAATTACTTTTTTAAAGAAAAGAATATGAAGAAAAAAAATTTTTTTGAGAAATATTGATAAAAATCTATTAGCCATTAATTAATAAAAAAAATTTTTTAAAATACTAAAATTATAAATTTAAAAATAGTATAACATATTTTTTTTTTTTTTTTTTTTTTTTTTGTTATGATAAAGTAGGAAAAAAAAAAAAGTTTGACTCTATAATTACTGATAATCTAATAGAAACAAAAAAGAAAAGAAAAAAAGAAAATTTTTTTCTCCCTTTTTTTTTCTTTTTTATATAATTAATTTCATATTATTAAAATTATTGCATATAACTAAAGGAAGTTAAAGGATTGGATTTCTTTTTCTATTATATATATGTATATTTATTATATATATGTATATTTAAAGTCAAAAAAATAAATAATAATAAAAAAAAAAAATTGAATAAATTATTAGTATTATTTTTAAAATTTTTATTTTATATATTTATATAATATATATATATATATATATTTTTTTTTTTTAATGATTTTTTTTTTCTTTAGTTAGTAATTTTTTTTTATATTTATAATTATAGTTTATAAATTATAATTTTTTACCTGAGCATTCTTTCCATATTTTTTATGGGGATTATATCTTTGTTTTTTGAAATAAACTTTTTGAGGTCCAGCTTGACTTTTAATTTTTTCACCATCAACAGAATCTGGTAATAAATAATCTGGGACATGTTTCATATGAGCTTGTACACGTGCAGTATGAAGAGCTTTATCATGACGAAGAGCTTGTAAATCTTTTGGATTATCTTCAAAGTGAGCTTTTAATTTTTCGGAGGTAATAATTTCAGATTTTAATTCTTTAATTCTTGCTTCACGTACAGCAACACGAGTAACAGCACGAATACCATCTTCTACACGATATCTAAAACCTTCAATAGCATTCTTATCAATTTCAAATGGTAATAAATTTTGATTAAGAGCTATAAAATATTTATGATTGAAAATTTTTAATATATATTTAAGAATGATTAGTATTAATTAAATTTATAATAATAATCATTATTATATAATATAAATAATTACTATTTATTATTATTATTATTATTATTATTATTATTATTATTATTATTATTATTATTATTATTATTATTATTATTATTATTATTATTATTATTATTATTATTATTATTATTATTATTATTATTATTATTATTATTATTATTATTATTATTATTATTATTATTATTATTATTATTATTATTATTATTATTCCTAATTTTTTATTTTATTCTATTCTATTTTTATTTTTTATTTTATTCTATTCTTTTATTCTATTCTATTTTTATTTTTTTTTATTTTTTTTTTTATTTTTTTATTTTTTTATTTTTTTATTTTTTAATTTTTAATTTTTTATTTTTTTTTCTATTTATTTTTTTTTAACTTACATTCAAAATGTTCTTCAACTTCTTTAAATATTTTTTCTTCTTGATCTTTAACTTTAACATCTGTATTAATAAAACTTAAAGAAAAACCTTCATTACCAACACCTCTTGCCGTACGACCAACTCTATGCATATAAGAAACTTGAGTTTCTGGGAAATCAAAATTAATGACAGCTTTAACATTCTGAAAATCAATACCTCTTGATACACCATATTCATTATCATTCTTCTTTTTATTTGATTTATTATTATTATTACTTTTTTCATTTTTTTTATTATTGTTATTGGATTTACTTTTAATATCACCAGCTTCATCCGTTGCAATTAAATAATTATACATACCACGATTAAATTCTTCAACTACATGAATACGACTTTGTACTGGTAATTCACTATTTAAAACACAACTACGAATACCAAATTGTTCAAGGAAAAGTTTTAAACGATAACATCTATCAATATCATTAACAAATATTAAAGTTTTATGTGATCCAAAAGGTTCAACTTTTAATTTTAATAAGAAATAAATATATAAGAATTTTTCTTTATCCGTACATCTATTGATAATTTGAAAAAAAAAAAATAAAAATAAAAATAAAATAAAAGAATATTTTATAAAATAACAATTATCGATATAAGATATAATAAATATAATATAATAGATAGATACAATCATATATATATAAAATTAAAGTGTGACAATTATAATTATAAATAAATGTATATATAAAGATTGAAAGAAAAAAAAAATAGAAAAATTAATAATAAGAATATATAAATACATAATAATTATAATTATGATATATGATATATATGATAATATGTATAAATATATATATATGTGTGTGTATATATATATACATATTATATTATATAATTATATATATTATTTACCTAAAGTAATATTGAGTTAATTTTGATTCTGGTTCTTCATCCTTTAATGTTAATACAGCTGGATTTCTTAAAACAATTTGTTTAAGAGTATTAACATCCTATTATTTTTTGATAATGAATATATTAAATAGATATTAAAAATATTATAAGAAAAAAAAATTAATATATATAAATATAAATATTTAAGAAAAATGAAATTTCTATCTTTTCAATAAAATATAATTCTTCATATATATATATATATATATATATATATTTTTTTTTTTAAAGAAGATTATCAATGATAAAAAAAAAAAAAGAGAGAGAAACATACAGCATCAACTGTAGCACTAAGTAAATAACTTTGATAAAGATTTGGAAGATAATTTAATATTTTTCTTAAATCTTCATCATAACCAAATGAAACAATTAAATCAGCTTCATCGATAACAAATGATTCAAATGCATCGTTTAATTCAACATTCTGTATTTTTAAATATATAATTTTTTTTTTTTTTTTTTTTTTTAGTATAATAAATATTTATATATTATTTATATTATATATATATATATTGAAATGAAATGAAATGTAATGAAAATAAAAGAAAAAAAAAAAAAAAAAAATTAGTTATTATTAAATTTATATAATATCATATAAATACTGAATAAAAAATAAAATATTTAATTTTTTTTTTTTTTTTACCTTTAATTCAAATTGTTTAAGCATACGACTTGGAGTAACAACGATAATATCAGGTTTTTCATTTAATAATGAACTTTTTTTTAAAAAAAAAGAAAAAAAAAAAAAAATAAAATAAAAAGTTTTGTTAATAAAAAATTACATTTCTTATATAAAATATATATATTATATTTTATTATAGTTTAATTTTTTAAATTTCAATTTCAATTTTCAATTATTTTTTCTTTTGTAAGTTTTAAATTTTAATTTTAATTTTTTTTTTGTTTTAATTATATTATTTTTTTTTTAATTATATTATTGATAAATTACTTTATTTGACTTTGTTCTCCGGATGAAATATTAACAGAAGTAATATCTGGAAGATAAATAGTTAATTCTTTAATATGTTTATATACTTGATCAGCTAATTCTCTAGTTGGAACTAAAATTATAGCTCTAACATTATTACGTTCTTTTGAATTATTTGGTAATAACTTTTTTTATTATTATTAAATAATAAAAACATCACACATGGAATAATAATAAAAAAAAGAAATCATTTCAAATTTGAAATTCATTTATATAAATTTTAAAAATTTAAAAATTAAAAATTAGAATTATACTTAAATGTTTTTTTTTTATTTTATTTTTATTTTATTTTTATTAATTATATATATAAATAAATTACTATAAAAAAATTATTTTATATAATAAATTAATAAGCAATTTTTTTTTTTTTTTTTTTCCTTTTAATAAATAATTTTTTACCTCTTTACTTAAAATAATTTTTTGAATAACAGGTAAACAATATGCTGAAGTTTTTCCAGAACCAGTTCTAGCTTGAGCTAAAATATCCTTTCCCGATAAAGCTAAAGGAATAGTACTTTCTTGTACAAGAGTTGCTTCTGTATAACCAAGTTTACTTATAGCTCTTAAAAGTCTTGAATCTAACGATAACTCATTAAAATTGGTCATTTTTTATTTATTATTATTATTATTATTATTATTATTAAAGGGATATAAATAAATAAATAAAAAAAAGTAATTTTTAACTATTTACAAATAAGAATTAAAAAAGAAAATAAATAAATTAATTGTATAAATTCTAATTCTAATTATTAATTTTTTATTTTTTATTTTTTTATTTTTTTTTAAAAATGTTAAATTTAAAATAATAATAGAATTGAAATAAAAATAAAAAAAATTTTTTTTTATTTTAATTATTTTTATATTAATATAATAAAATATAATGTAGTAATATTATATAAAATATAAAATATAAAATATCAATAAATATATATAAATAAATATAATCGATATTTATTATTAAAAATTATTTATTATTTTATTATTTATTATTTTAATATTTTTTTATATTTTTTTATTTTTAAAAAAAAAAAAAAAAAAAAAAAAAAAACTTTAAACATTACCATTCTTTTATTAGCCAATCATATTTAAGTAAATGAATTATCATTTATTCATAAATATATTATCAATATATTATCCATATAGATTATTTTATTTAAAAAAATTTTTTTAAAAAAAAAAATTGGATATACAAAAATTATAATTTAATATTATATATATTTAAATAAATGAATGAATGAATAATAAATAATAAATAAATAAATAATAAAAGTAAGTAAATAAATAAATAAATAAATAAATAAATAAAATAAAGTTGTAACTTTATAAAAAAAAAAGAAAAAAAAAAAAAAGAAAATTACTAAACCATTAATATCAATGACATACACACACACTCATAAAAAAGATGTTTCATTATAATTAGAATTTATCAAAATAATCTAATAATTAATCTCGATTTAATAGATATATATATATTTTTTTATATATTTTTTTAAGTCTAATTAACTAAAAAATATAATCATCAACCAAAAAAAAAAAAAAAAAGTATACAACAACACTTAAAAAAAAAAAATTGACTAATGATAATAACAATAAAAGAATAATGAACAATAAACAATAAATAAAGAAATAAATAAATAACATATTTAATTATTATTATTACTATTATTTTTTTAATTATTATATAAAATCATTAATCATCACAACATAAAAAATAGCATATAAATATAAATATTATTATTATTATAGTTATTAAAAAAAAAAAAATGAAGGTATTAATAAAAATTAGGAAATAAGGTTTTTAAGTGATATGGTAAAAAAATTATTTTAATTTGATTATTTAAACAGTATTATAAAGGAATAAAAATTGAGGGTAAAAAAAAAAAGAAATAATAAAGAAATAATAATAATAAAATAAGAAAAAAAAAAAGGATAATATACATAAATAAATAAATAAATAAATACATAAATAAATAATAAATAATAATAATATTAAAAAGATAAATCAATTTCATTTTTAATGGATTAATAAATATAATCTATTTTTTTTTTTCTTTTCTTTTCTCTTCTTTCCTATTTAGTGATTTCTTTTTTTTCAACTTTTACTTCAAAAAATTATTATTATTATTTATTTATTTACTTATTTACTTATTTACTTATTTATTTTTTTAAGTGTTTTAGGTTTTATATTTTATGTTTTAATGTTTTATGTTAATATCGTTTTATTTAATTTTTATTATTAATATTTTATATTTTTGTTAATATTTATATTATATATGTGTAATGCTTTATATTTTTATATATTTTTTGTTTTTTTTTTTATTTTTCGTTTAATATATATCCATTATTATTAAAGATAATTATTATTAATATTATTTTTTTATATTATTTTTAGATTATATTATATATTATATATGTTTTTTATGTTATTGTTCTTTTTTTTTTCTTCTTTTATTTTTTTGTAAAGTGTTTTTCAAAGAATCAAAAAAATTAAAATGAAAAAAAGGAAAAAAAAAAAAAAAAAAAGAATAGTATAAATAAAAAAGTTTTTTTTTTTCACTTTTCTATGTATGTGTATATATATATAAGAAAAATTATTTTATATTAATTATTTCATTTTTCCTGTAATATATATATATATTTATCTTTTTTTTTTTTTTTTAAACATATTATAAATATATAATATAATTTCTCTATATATATATATATATTTTTTTAAATATAATTTTTAATTTAATTAATAATAATAATAATAATAATAAATAAATAATAACAATAAACAAATATTTATTATATTTTATTTTTAAAATGTTATTCTATTAACAAGAAAAAAACGAAAAAAAAAAATTAATAATAATAATAATACTAATATTAATGTATTATGATAATAATTTTTATTATTAAATTATCATTTTTTTTTTATATCTATATATTTCATTACTTTTTTTTTCTTTTTTTTTTTTTTTTAATATTATTAAAAAAAAAAATTAAAAAAAAAAAAAAAAAAATAAAATATAATAAATAAAAAATTCCAGCTCATAAATGACATTAATATTAATATTATTATTAATTATTATTTATTATTATTTATTATTATTATTATTACTATTATTATTTTTTTATATTTATTCTATTATTCTATATTTTTATATTTAATTATATTTATAATAATTATAATATAATAATATGCTTTTTTGTTTTATTTTTATGTTGTTATTTTATTTTTGTTATTTTTGTTATTTTTGTTATATTTTTTTTTTTTTTAAGTTTTTGTTTTTTTATTTTTTATTTTATTTTTTGGTATATTATTGTCAATATATTTTGATGATTAATATTTTATAATAGTGTAATAAATGATTATTATTATTATTATTATTAGTCCATTAAATTTGGAAGAAAAATCTTTTTATATTATTATTATTATTATTATAATCATAAAAAATAATTATAATTTTTATTATAATTTTATATATATATTTTTTTTTTATTGAAATTTTTTTTTTTTTTTTTTTTTTTTTGGTTAAAAAAAAAATAAATAATTTTATTTACAAAAACTTTTTTTTTTAACATTATCTTATTAATTATTAAAAAATAGTTAATCATCAGATATATTCTATAATACTTTTTTTTTTTTTTTTTATCTAATCTTAACTTAAAAAATTCTTTACCTTTATCTAGATTTACTTTAATATCATTCATTAAAATAATTTCATTGATAAAAGTGTATTTTAAACTATTGCTTATTATTAAAATATTGCTTTTTTTTTAATAATATTGATAGTTTTATTTATTCTTTTTTTTTTTTTTTTTTTTTTTTTTTTTTTTTTTTATAAAATTTAATTTCATAATTATAATTAATCTTGTTTTTTATTCTCTTTTTTTTTTTTTTTTATTTATTTTATTTTCTTATTTCTAATTTTTTTTTTTTTTACTTGTTGCTAATTGTTTTTTTTTTTTTTTTTTAACTAATCATAATAGGTATATTGACCTTTTTATTGAAAATTCTTTTTCTATTATTTGATCATAAAAATTTCTTTGGTATATATATATATATTAGTTTTTTTCATTTGTTTTTATCCTATTTTTGGAATGAAAATGATATTCTTTTGGATGACTAAATTTTTTTTTTTTAAAAAAAAATATATATATTATAAAAAAAAATTAGAATTATATTATTAATTAAATATTTATATACATATATATATTAAAAATCATAATCAATTATTTATTATTTATAATTTTTTTAATTTAATAAGTTTTTTACTAATAATAATTATTTATATTTTTATTTTTTTTTTATTTTTTTTTTTATTTTTTTATTTTTTTTATTTTTTTATATTTTTTTTTATACATACCTGTGCATTTATAATTCTTGTTACTTCATTTCTTTTATCACGATCTAAACGATATATATTACCATTAATAACAACACCTTTCTTTATAGAACGTAAAACATATTTATTAGGTTGAGCTCCTTTATCTAATAAGGCTTTAATAGCTTTCATTTTTCCTAAACCACAAGCAAGTTGAAGTGCTTGTTCATTATCTGCTCGAATATCCACACCATTATCATTAAGTACTGTAATAGTATCTACATCATCATTTGTAATAGCGACTTTTAATAAATCATAACCATTTTTACTTTTAAAATCTGTTGGGAAACGACTTAAATATTGTAGGAATCTTGCTCTATGTAATAAAGGTAAATGAGATTTACCTTTTAAATGGACGGTGAAACATTCTAAAATTCTATTAGCATATTCAGCATTAATATATTTTTTCTCTCTTTCCATTAACCATACACAACATTCTAATTGTCCTGCAAGAGCAGAAGCCGTAATAGCATTAGCTAAAATACCTGGTTTACGGAAAACATTAACACTTTTCGATTTACCATAACGTTTATCATAAACATATTTAATTAAACGAATGGTTTCTAATCTACCTCTTTCCGCTGCCTTAGAAACAATATTCATCATTTCATTATCATTAAGATCCAATTGTGGATATAAATTGAAAATATATTTAGCAATATTTAATCTATTATGAGAAATAGCCTTAATAAAGGCATAATATCCAAAAAGTGAAAGACTACAACCAATATCTTCAATTAAATTTTTAATTAAAGTCATATCACCTGCACGTGCAGCGGCCACCATAGGATGGAAGGGTCTCTTTTCAACACTTTTGAAATAATCATCAATTTCTTTATGCGTGATATCATTATAATTAAGGTAACAATTGATAACATAGGTATTGTATCGAAGACAAGCTTCGAAAAAGGTGGATTTTGGTAGAATAAAATCTTTTTCAAAAAGATAACTTATAAATTCTTGTGAGGTACGATTTTGATTTTGACAAGCAATACTCACTAAACCTACTTCTACATTAAAACAGAAAGGTTTAAAAAGAGCTTGTAATAAATTTAAATCATCTTTTTTCAAAGCATAAGCGGTTAAGGAATTTTTTAAATTATCATCAAAATCTTCTACTACTTTTTCATCAATATTATTGACAATGGAAGCAATAACATCATTGGTAACAATGACACGATTTTTAAAAGCAATTTGTTGATCCGATTCAGGTATCGTTAATACTTTTGGATCATAATAATAATAAAGCCATTTAGCGATTGTATCTGGATGATTACCCACACGATAAGTTTTAGAACAAGTATGTTTAAATTCAATGGAATAAGTTTCACCAATATATTTAAAAATAAGTTGTATAGCATTATCGGGTAAATCCGTGAATACGGTTTTTCTTTTCTTTTCCGTTTTAGCTGGTTTGGAAGGTACTCCAAATAATCGACTTGAACGTACAGAACCATGAGTAGAGGAACGAGTATTTGGTATGAAAAGCATACTTAAAATCTTTCTTTTAACACTAGCGGTAGAACGATCTGCATCTGAAGTAATACTATAATCTACAGACATGGATTTATTAGTTCTACTGGCGATAGAAGTATTAGCTTCACTATTCATTGATTTATTAGCTGTACTATTTCGTTTATCTGATATTCTTGAATTTTCTTCCTTTAGAATGGAGGCTTGACTTTTACGTTTCTTTTCACTTTCCGTTCTACTTTTATTTATTTTTGATTTTTCAAATGAAGTTATAGTTGAAGGATCAATGATGGAACTTTGTTTTACAATGGGTTCTTCTATAATAATTGATCTTTCCATATAATGTTTATCATTTTCATCAATCATATCTTCTTCATTGATAAATTTTGGATCTTCTTCTTCAATAATGGATTTATCTATAAAAGATGGTCTTCTATCAATATCTCCATTTTCCATTATAGCTTTATCCATAGCATAAGATCCATGTCTTTCAACTGAAGGTGTTTTTGATTTTATTGATGCTGATTGTACAATAGGTGAATTTTCAAAATTTTCTTTTTCTATCATAGATAATCCTGCTATTGATTTTTCTCTTAATATACTATCACTAATAATTTTACTATTCATTTCTTTACCTTCAGGTACTTCTTCCATAAATTTTTCATCTAATGACATAGCATTTATAGTTTCATTAATATCATTATTATTATCTGAAAATATAGAATTGGCAAGTATTGATTCTGCTAATATTGAAGATCTTTCATTTATTGATTTATTAAATACTGAAGGTTGTTTTTTTATACTTTTATTATCTTCATTTTGTTTATCTATTATTGATTTGTTATATATTGAAACTTCTTTGACAGAAGTTTTATCGTTTACTGCAGTATATGTTTCGTTTTCGTTTATTCCTATCATTTTGTTTTATTTTATTTTATTTATTATAGAAAAAAAAGAAAAAAAGAGAAATAGATGTATAACGTTATTGAAATTAAATTATATTATTTGGTATTATTTTTTAAATTATTTATTATTTTATTTATTATTTTTATTAATTTGTTTTAATTTATTGTATATTTATTAATATTTTTTAATTTATTTTATTATTGAATTATTATTATTATTATTATTATTATTAATTCAAAATCTTTTAGGTTATGTAATTTAATAATAATAATAATAAGATATATAAATTGGTATTAATAATTTTTATTTATATATTAATAGATATATTTTATTTTATTTTATTTTATTTTATTTTGGTATTAATTATATATTTGTTAAGAATGATATAATTTTTATTTTTAATTTATATTTTATTTGATATTTTTATATTATTAATTTTAATTTTCATATATCTTAAATTATTTTATTATATTTTATTTTATTATTTTTATTTTTATTTTATTATTATTTATTTTATTTATTTTATTTATTTTTATTTTATTTTATTTTTATTTTTATTTTATTTTATTTTATTTTATTATTTTATTAGTTTTTTTTTTATTTGTTTGTTTGTTTGATTGCTTGATTGCTTGATTGTTTGATTGTTTGTTTTTTGTTTCAATTTTAAGTTTTAAATATATTTAATATAAAGTATTTTTATTTATGGTTATATTATAGAAACTTTATTATTAAATATATAAACTTTTATTATCTTTATTAATAATAAAACATTATTAAACATTAAAAAAATATTAATTATAAAAATTAAAACGTTTAAAATTAAAAAAAAGAAAAAATATTTATTTATAAAACTTAAAGAGAAAAAAAAAATATAAAAAAAAAAAAATTTTTTTTTTTTTAAAACTATTACGAAAATCTCGATAATTAATTATTATTAAAAAAAAAAAAAAAAAAAATTTTATAAATTAATAATTTTTATTAATATTAATATGAAGAAAAAAAAAAATTCTTTTTTTCTTAATATAATAATAATAAAAATTGAAATAAAAAAATTTTAAAAAAAATATTTATTTATTTATTCATTTATTCATTCATTCATTTATTTATTTATTAAAATAAGGATTATTAAAAAAACATTTACAATTTTTATAGTATTACATTTATTTATTTATTTATTTATTTATTTATTTATTTACTTATTTATTTATTTATTTATTTATCTATTTATTTATTTATTTATTTATTAAATTATTTATTTATTTATTTATTTATTTATTTATTTATTTATTTATTATTTATTTATTTATTTTGTTAGAATTGTTATTTATCACTATATAAAATTTTAATATATATAAAATTAATTATTTCTATATAATAATATATTTATTATAATATATTTTTATAAATATAAAAAAAAATTCCTTTGTTTTTTCAATATTTAATAATTTATTATTAAAAAATTACTTTGTACTACCATAATGTCAATATATTAAATGTATTGTTTTCTATATATTAATATATTGGTTAATATATTTTCTATTGTATTTAAAAAGAATTACCAATATATATTTTTTTTTGTATCAATACAATTTTTTATATATAATTTTTTTTTTACATTATTCAAAATAAATAAAAAAAAGAGGCAATAAATATAAATTATATATATTATATATATTATATATATAATAGAATTAATTATAATTTATTATAATTTATTATCAATTATAATTCTTTGGTTTTAATGATGATATAAATCAATTATATTGATAATATAATAAAATATATTAATACTTTCTAATATATTAATTGCATATAATATTAAAATTTTATTTTTTAATATAAAAGTTAATATTTATTATTTATTGATAACATTATTTTATATATTTTAGATTAACTTGGTTTTATTCCACATGTAGGATAATATATTATTATAATGAATTATATTCTTATATATTTCTTTATATATTAAGATATATTGGATAATACTATATATTATATGTTACATCTTAAAAATTTTTTTAATATTTATATATTATTTAATATATAATTAATATATTCCTTATTAAATGGAATTCATTGAATTTATTATGATATAAAATTATTGAATTGATATACCTATTAATATTAATTATATCATATATTATTATTTATACTACAATAGGTTACTCAAAAAAATTTTAAATACAAAATAAATTAATTAATTTAAGTTTAATATAAAAAGTGTAATTGTATTTTTTTTTAAAAAGTTCAAAAGTATAATAAATAATAAATAATTAATTATAACTTGTAACAAATAATAAATAGATAAATAAATAGTAAAATAAATAAATAATATGGATATGGATTAATAAATAAAATAAATAAATAATAATAATAATTAAATATTAAACTATATATTTATTAAATAAATTTTATATTAATAATAAATGAATAAATTAAATATTTAAATAAATCATAGGTATGGAATAATACTAGTTAAGTTGCCTAATAAGGAAATAACCTTCATAGGAAAAACAATAATAAAGGAAGAAAAAAATTTTTTTTTAATGATTCATAATAAGATTTTTTTATTAACAAATTTTATATATAATAATATAAAATAATATAAAATAATATATTATTATATATTATTATATATTATTTGTATATACTCTATTATATATTATTTGTATATACTCTATTATATATTATTTGTATATACTTTAATATATATTATAGCTTGTAATTCTTTAAATAAAGTATCTCATTAATTTATTTATTTATTTATTCATTTATTCATTTATTTATTAAAATAGGATTATTAAAAAAAATTAACAATTTTTATATTATTACATTTATTAATTTATTTATTTTTTATTTATTCATTCATTTATTTATTTATTAATATATTTATTAATTTATTTAGATGAAAAGATTTCTGTCATTTCTAATAATAATGAATAAAAATGTATTTATTTATACATTGATTTATTTAGATTAATTAACTAATAATTTATTTATATTAATAATATTTATTTATTTATTTAATAATTAATTGATTTATTTAATTTTTATATTATAATAAAATTTTTTATTATTATTTATTATTATTATTTATTTATTTATTTATTTATTTATTATTTATTATTTTAATTATTTATTATTTTGTAATAGTTGGTTTTTTTTGTGTCATTTTATTATTATTTGATGTAATGATTTAAATGATTTATTTGATGTAAAGTGGTACACGTAATAAAATAATAAAAATTCAATGTTTTAAAAAATTAAAAAAAATTAAAAAAAAAAAAAAAACTTTTTAGTGAAACTTTCCTTTTTTATCAAATTTGTAAAATTTTTACAAAAAAACAGAAAAAACCGAGAAAAAAAAAATTTAAAACTAAAAAAAAAAAAAACAGAAAACAAAATAAAAAAACAGAAAAAATAATAACAAAAAAATTTAACCAAAAAAAATAAAATAAAACTTTTTTTTTCAGCTTGTTTTAATAGCTTTGGTATAATAATAATAATAACTTTTATTATACTATAAATCCATTAAACGATTAATAACGATTAATTATTAGTATATAATAATAATTATAATATAATCATAGAGGATTATAATTTAATAAAAGATATTTAATGAAGTTATATTTTATAATAAATAACAAAAGTTAATTTCGTTTCATATAATAATAATAATAATCATATAATAATAATGATAATAATAATCATAATGAAAATCATTCATTTATTAATTCATTCATTTATTCATACATTAGAGTAAATAACAAAATTATTTTATTAAAAATCATATAAAATATTTATTTATAACTAAAGCTTTGCATACTCTTAACTTTATTATTATTACAAAAATATCAAATAAAAAATCAAATAATATCAAATAAAAAATCAAATTTATTTATTTATTTATTTATTTATTTATTTATTTATTTATTTATTTATTTATTTATTTATTTATTTATTTATTTATTTATTTATTTATTTATTTATTTATTTATTTATTTATTTATTTATTTATTTATTTATTTATTAACAAATAACTAGTAATTAGTTAAATAAATCTATGTAAAATTATTATATTTAATATACATTAATTACATATATACACAATTATACACGTGCTATTCACGATTCAAAATTTATTAATGAACTCCGATAATTTTAAAAAATAATAAAAAAAAAAAACAATTTTTATTTTATGTTATTACAATAAATAATACAAATTAAAATAAAAACTATTAAATATAAATATAAAAGATTATAAAATAATACTTTTTACTTTTTTTTGATTATTATTATTATATTATTTTATTGAATATATATATCTATATCTAAATTAATAATAATAAAAATTCTTTATAGAAAAAAAATTTTTTTAACATATTAAAGCTTTATATATTAATTTATATATATATATATTGAAAGCTTTAAACTATATTATTCATATACACTATTGTTTTTGGTTTTTTCTTTTTTTTGGTCTTTTAATAAAGATATATATATATATTTTATATTCAATTTATATATATTTTAATTTATAAAAAAAAAAAGAAAAAGAAAAAAAAGAAAAGAAACATAAAAATGATTACATTTGTGAGTTATGCTTCGGTAGATCCTGTAGTTATTAGTGAAGAATTAATTAATACAGCAATAAATGAACAAATAACACCAGAAATTGCAGAAATTGCAAAAAAAGAAGGAATTGATCCAGAGGAAGTAAAATCTATACGTTTAGATTATAAAAGTAAAAAAATAAAAATAAAAAAAAAAAAAGAAAAAGAATAAAGAAAAAGAAAAAAGAAATTTAGAATATATAGAAATAATAATTAGAAAGAAATTAAAAATGGAAAAAAAAGAAAATTTATTAAATAATATTAATATATAATTATAAAATTTTTTGAACATAGATTAATATATATATTATATATATATTTTGTATATATATATATAATATACTTTTTTTTATTTAATACTTAATTTATCATCCACAAAAGATATCTTGAAAATTAATAATTTATGGTCTCTTAAAAATTTAACAAAACTTCAATTGGATAATAATATTATAGAAAAAATAGAAAATATTAATTTTTTAGTAAATTTAACATGGCTTGGTAATATATAATATATACTTTTTCTTTTTTTTTTATAACAATTTCACTGAATAATTAAAAATATATATTAATATTATATACAAAGAATTTTGTCATTATATAATAATGATAGTAACAACTAAATAAAATATTTTATTATTATTATTATTATTATTATATTAATTGTTAATATATACGTCATATCGTCATATCATATTATATAGATTTATCATTTAATAATATTACGGTTATAGAAGGAATAAATGAGCTTGTAAATTTGACCGATTTATCTCTATTTAATAATAGAATTTCTAAAATTGAAAATATGGATGATTTAACAAAATTAACCGTATTTTCAATAGGCAATAATAATCTTAGTAGTTTAGAAAATGTATGTATATTTTAGTAGTTTAAAATAATAATAATACTAATATTAATATTAATAATAAACAATTGATTATTATTATAAACTCAATTATTAAAATGAATTATTAAAAAATAGAATTAATTTTTTATTATTTATAATATATATTATTTTTTTTTATTATTATTTATAATATATATTACTTTAAATAAAAAATGAATATATTATATTCAATTTATTTATTTATTTTCATTATTTATTATTAATACAATTATTTATTATCCTAATATATACAATAGATATTATATCTAACTAGATTTGAAAATTTAAGAGTATTAAATGCTGCAGGAAATAAAATATGTAATGATAAAAATTATAAATCCTATATATTAGCTAATCTTAAAAATTTGAAATATTTGGATTATAGACTTATTAATCAAGAAGAGGTATAATTTTTAATATATATATATATATATAATATATATACGTATAATACATATTTATAATAAATATTTATACATATATCTATATCTATATATAATATTTATATATAAAATTCTTTTATACCTTTAAAATGTTATTAAAATAAATATAATTTTTTTTTATTTTTATATATCTATATTCATATATTCATATATATTAAAAATATTTTCATAACAACAACAATAACAACAACAATAATAATAATAATAATAATATAAAAATAATGACAATAATAATAATATTATTAATAACATTAATATTAATATTAATATATAATAATAAATAATAATAAAGGTTGAAAAAAGTAGAGCATTATATTTAGATGATTTAATTGCTTTGGAAGAAGAAGAAAAAATTATGAAAAGTAAAAAAGAAAAACAAGAACAAAGAAGGAAATTGGAACAATTATTTGAAGTAATAAGATTTTATTTATTAAATGAAAACATAATACAATAAATACAATAATAATAATAATAATAATAATAATAATAATAATAATAATAAATATATATATATTTAATTATCTAATAAAAATTATTATAATAATAATAATAAGAATAAATAATATATATGATAATAATATTAAAATTTCAATTCATATTCCTTTTTTATTATTTATTTATTTTATTTATTATAAAAAAAAATATTTATAGGAAGCACATATAAAAAATATAGATATGTTATTTAATGATATGTTTGAACAAGATCCAGATTTTCATAAACTTAATATTTTAGCCCCAGAAAAAATTCAAGATTTAAATGAAGAATATCCTTTTATACTTTTTTTTTTTTTTTACTTTTAAAAAAAATTATATATATATATATAATAAAATATAATATATTAAATTATTATTATAATGATAGTTAAAGGGAAAAAAATAAAAAAATAAAAAAAAAAAAAAGCATTAATTATATTAAAATAAGATATTTATTATTATTATTTTATTAAATATCCTTAATTCTTTTATCATTTTTATTTTATATTTATATATTTATATATTTCCAATAATAAATTATATTATATTATATTATTATATTATATTATATTAAATTTATAAATAAACACTTATAGAGCAAAATTTGATATTATCATAATAGAAATGAAAGATTTTATTTTAAAAAAACATTCAGAAGTTCAAGAAGAAAAGGAATTAATAACAAAAGCCATTGAAGATGCTAAAGCAGAAACAGATAGTAAAGGTATAAAATTAGTTAATGATTTAGAACATCGGAAAAAAGTGGTAACGTATTTTATAAATAAAATAAAATTAAATAAAATAAAATTAATAAAAATATTTAAAATTACTTTAAGGATATAATAAAATAATTATGTATATATTTACATGAATTAAATAATTTTTTTTTTTTTTTACTTATTTTATACCAAATATATATATATATATATATATATATATATATATAGTTTATTAGAACAGTAATGAATATGAAAGATATAAAAGAAGTAGATGAAGCCGTAAAATCAATGAAACATGATGTAGATGAAACGGCAAATCAATTAATGGCCTTAGAAATGACAATTGTAGAACAATTTGAAGTAATAATTTTTTACCTTTATAATAAATTATATATTTATGTGTATAATAATAATAATAATAATAATTAAAAAAAAATAAAAAATAAAAAAATTTTTATTTCTTATTACAATATTTATAATGTATTAGGAAATTTTAAGAGATTATGAAAAAAATCTACAAGAATTATTTAATTCTATGTTAGAATGTGGACAAACAAAATATCCTTTAAATATAAAAAAAAATATTATTATATATATAAAGAAAAAAAAAAAAAAGAAAACAAATAGTTATGATCATTATTATTATTTTCATTTCATTTTTTTAAAATATAATAAAAAAAAAGTTATTCACCTTAATGGAGTATTTTGTATATATATATTTTGTATATATATATTTATAATTTCTCATATATACTATGGCACGTATTCGTGAATTAGAAAATAATTATTTTGAAAGGTATACGGAATGTATTATGAGTACTTATGATCGTATACATAAAAGTGATATGGATTCAATAGAAAATGAAGAACTTAGAGAA
Source organism: Anaeromyces robustus (assembly GCA_002104895.1). NCBI lineage: Eukaryota > Fungi > Neocallimastigomycota > Neocallimastigomycetes > Neocallimastigales > Neocallimastigaceae > Anaeromyces > Anaeromyces robustus. The sequence goes on along the minus strand of MCFG01000439.1, from coordinate 16,019 downwards.
GTAAATATAAATAAAATTACTAAATTTTATTTTTTTATTTAATTTATTATATATATATTAATTATGTTATTATTTTTACTTGAAAAAAAATATATATATATACATATATTATATTAATTATTAATATATATTATTATAATAATAACAATAATAAAGCTTTTAAGTGATAAAGAAATTATATTAAATTCATTAAATGCTACACATGATTTCCATCTACTGAAATTCGATCAACAAGTAAAATTAATGAAGAAATACATATCTATATATATAATAATAATAATAATAATAATAATAATAAAATTTACTTTACTAATAAATATAATAAATATAATAAATATATATTTTCTATATAATATAATAAAATATTTTATAAAAATTGTAGGAAGATGGACTTTCTAGTGGTTGTAATAAAGAATTTGAAGATGAAATACAACGAACTCATACAGAAGAAATTCAAAGAAATAGAAAAAGAGTAATAGAAATTGTAACATATGTAGAAAGATTATATTATGAAATTGAACAAGCTGAAGATAGTGTATTCTAATAAAAGAAATTCACATATATTACATAACATTAAAATGAAGAATATTTTCAAAATAAATAAAAACTAAAAACTATAAACTAAAAAAAAAAAAAAAAAATTTAAAATTTACTTACTATTATATTATAAAACATTCCCCACTAAAAAAAAAAAAAAATTTTTATATATATTTGTTTTTATACTGTATTTTGATTTTCATTCCATTAAAATTAATTATTGTATTGAATTAATTCATTAATTTATATATATAACTTAAAAATACATCATAAAAAATAATAAAAATAATAAATAAATAAAAATATATATTTTAATTTTTCTATATATATATATATAAGAATTTCTTTATCGCTTAGTAAAAGATTTTCATTACTTTTTTTTTTTAATCTTATGAATATTATTTTGTCTTTAACATTTGTCAATTGGTAGCTTTTTTACATTATTATATTTAAAAATATAAAAATTATAATATGATATATTAAACATCATAATAAATTATTAAAAAAAAAAAAAGAAAAAGAAAAAGAAAAAAGAAAATTCTTTTTAAATAATAATTATTGTTATTTTTTTTTTTTTTTTAATTTAAATCGGCAGTAACTCAATTAATAGAATAGAATAAAAATAAAATTGAAAAAATTAGCCTTGAATTAAAAAATAATAAATAATAAGTAATAAATAATAGATAATAGATAATAAAAAATAACAAAGTAATAATAAATAAAAAATAACAAAGATGAATATCGAACTTAATTATTATTAAGTTATAAGCAAATAATTAATTAATATAGATAAAAAATATCAAAAGAAGAAAAAGTTATTAAAAAAGATAATTTTTTTTTATTTAGTTGACTCAAAAGAGTATTATTATTTAATACTAATAAAAATTAAAATATATTAAAAAATGTAATATATTTATTTAAATTGATATTATTTATTCATTCATTTATTATTGTTATTTATTTATTTATTTATTTATTATTATTTATTTATTTATTAATTTATTTATTTATTAATTTATTTATTTATTTGTTTATTTATTTATTTATTTATTTATTTATTTATTTATTTATTTATTTATTTATTTATTTATTTATTTATTTTTCATATTTAATTTTTAATAATTATTAAGATTTGATGAATTAAATAAAATAAAAATAAAATTAAGATAAAAAAATAATAAAAAAATAAAAATAAAAAATTTTTCCCTTTTTTTTTTTTTTTAATATAAAAATTTCCTTTTATATATAAAAATAAATTAAAATTTTTGAAATTTTGAAATTTTGAAATTTTGAAATTTTGAAAAATGCCAATGATTTTTCCTCTTTCTCTAAACTTTAAACGTTATTAAATAAAACTAAAAAGTAAAAAGTAAAAAAAAATAATAATAATAATTGAGTTTTATTAGATGATAGAAAAATAAAAGAAAGTAATCATAATAATAATAATAATAATAACATAAAAAATAAAACTTAAAAGGAAATATTTTCTAAAAGATAATCAAATTATCATAGTTTAAAACGAGATTTAATAATTCATATAATAAAAATAAGAATAAAAAAATGATACCCCTTTAATGTTTTCTAAGAAAGATATAATCGAAAAGGAAAAAAATCATTTCAAATTCTAAATACCTATAGAATTATTAAATTTAATTATATAATTGAGTAAAAATATTAATTAAGTTTCATTGGATAAAAAGAATATGAAAATAATAATAATAATAAAAACATAAAAAAAATAAAACTTAAAAGGAAATATTTCTTTTAAATAATTAATTCACAAGTTAATGGAATATAAAAATTTTATAAAAATAAAAAGATAAATTTTCCCCTTTTTAATGTTTTTAAAAAAGACATAATCACAATAAAAAAAAAAGTAAAATATTAAAATATTATTCAGTCTAATTTACCAATATAATAAAGGAAATTTTAAAAATTTCTATATTTATCAAATTTTTAATTATTTTTCACACATTTTCAAATACAAAAAAAAATTAAAACTTTCTATTATAATTTATTTTATCATTATTTCTATGTAAAAGAAAAAAAGAATTAAAATCTTTTAATCCTTTACGGTCAATACATTATTAAATACATTAAAAATTTTATTTCTATTTCTATTATTATTATTATTATAAATATTATCTTTACTACTATTATTATTATTTTAAATATTATTATTATTATTATTATTATTTCTCTATTAGTTAGTAAAGATTTCTTTTTCTTTTTACTTTTTATTAATAAACTAAAAATGTATTTAATGTATTGTATTTGTATTACATGGTAATACATTACGTCATGTCATGTCACCACAAAAAAAATAATAATTAAATAAAAAAAGGATTAAGAGATAAGAGTAAAAAATAAAATAAAACATTAATTAATTATTAACTAATAATTAAATAATAAATAATTAAATAATAACTAATTTATTATTATTAACAATGTAATGTAATACAATATTAATTAATGTAAATGTAAATGTAAATCATCTTCTAAAGAATAAAATAAAATAAAATAATTATTATAATATATTATATATATTATTATATTATTATATTATTATATATTATAATTATTATTATTATATATTATATTTTTATATTATTATATATTATTTAAATTTAATTATTTTGGTTTTAATAATTTAAATTAATTTTTATATAAACAATCGACCATAAAAATTCAACTTCACAACGGCCACTACAACAATTTTTTTTTCAACATTACTCACACACCTACAATCTAAACACTTTTTTTATTATTTTATTTATTTTATATTTATTTATTTATTTATTTTAGTTATTTATTTATTTTATTTTATTTTGTATTAATTAATTTATTTATTAATTTATTCTGTATATAAAAAAATTACCATTTTTATACATCCTATATATTAAAATATATTATTAAATATAATATTAAATATATTCTATTCTATTCTATTATATAATATTATAAATAGAAATAACATAAATTTATGGATTTATGAATCAATGAATGGATGTATCATTGACTACATTTTAATATATTAATAGTTTTCTTCCTATACTAAATTTATATATTATAATTCAATGAAGACCTATATTAAAATATAAATAAATATATAATAAATATTTAAATAAATATATAAGAATGTAATAAGAACTGAATGAGTTCATAATTATTTATTTAAATAAAAGTTAAATAAATAATAAAATAATATTTATTATATATATTAAAATATATAAGAATATATATTATAACTATACTAAAACTAATATAATATTTAAATATATTTATTAATTTCAATAATATTAATTTTTAATTTATTTTTTTATATTAATCTTTATTTATAATACATATTTTTATTTATTTAAATCTTTATATTTTTTATTTATTTTATTATTTAATTTATTTAAATCATTATTTATTTATATATTTATTTTATTTTTACATTTATCAATTCTTTTGTTATATTAAATAATACTATTTAATTATCATTAAATATTTATTTATTTATTTGTTTATTTATTTATTTATTATTTATATAATTATTTATTTAATAATTATTTATTTATTCATTTATTTACTTATTATTTGTATTTTATTTTATTTATTATTAGAAAAAAAAAAATTTTTTTTTTTCTATTTAAGATTTTTTTTATTTTTAATTTTTTTTTGTATTTTTTTTTCTTTTTTTAACGATTTGAAAAAAAAAAAAAGTTTATTATTTCTTTATAAATAATTGAGAATTTTATTTTTTTTTTTTTTTTATTTCACAAAAAAAAAAAAAACACTTCAAAACGAAAAAAAAAAATTTATTTATCGATTTAAAAATAAACAGTGTAAAAATATATATATATCACCAAAAAATTTGTATAAAGACTTCATAAAAGGTATTATAAAACTTTTTTGTTTATTATACGAAACAAAAGTGTATTTTTATGTTTACTTTTTATACTATTTTTTTTATCATCTTTTAAAATTTTTTAATTTAAAAGATTGTTTATTTAGATTTATTATTATTATTATTATTATTATTTTATCTTTACATTTTTTTTTTTTTAATGTTTTCTATTTTTTATTTATTGTTTATTTTAATAATTATTCTTTAATCTTTAATATTAATTTTATAAAAAAAAAAATAAAAATATAACAATAAATATTTAAAAATTAATATTAATCTTTTTTATCTTTATTTTCTATTATATTATTATATTGTTTATATATTTATTATCGATTGCAATATATAAAAAAAATAAAATTGGTTTATTAAATAATCAATTAATTATATTTTACAAAAACAATAAAACAATAAAAGTGTAATTAAAATTTAGAAAAATGAAATTTGACTTTGTTAGTGAATTAACTTCAGGACAATGCACCATTTACGGTCAATGGTATATATTTAATGAAAAAATAATAATAATGTTTAAAATATTTATTCATGTATAAAATTATTGGTATATAGAAATATATTAATAATATTTTTTTCTTAACTTTTTATACTTTAAATAATAGGCTTGCTATTATCTCTGCAGCTTGTAAATATTTATTTATATTTATTGTTATTTTATATTTTTTTATTATGATAAATAATAAATAGTCATACATATATATATATTTTCAAAATTATCTAATTGTTTGTTTTTTGTTTTTTTTTTTAATAAAATTATTATAGTTATGATTATTTTATCCCCAGGTGCCATTTTCTCTATTATATTCTTAGATGCAGCTGAAACTTTACAAGGAATCTTAGATCTGTAAATATTAAATATATATATGTAATAATAGAATAATATTTTTTTATTTATATATTATAAATAATACTAATTTAAAATATATATAGTATATTCGGTGCCATCATCATATTACTTGAAATCCCAATCTTCATGAAGGTAATATATATTTAATAATTTTTTAGTTTTCTTTTGTTTTTTTTAAAAAATAAAAAATGAAATTCAAAATGAATCATAAATATATATATTAAATATATATATTAACAACATTAATTTTTTAATAAAAAAAATAAATAATATTATTAAAATAGTGTCTCCCATCTTCTCCAAAGATGTAAGTATTCTATTTAATTCGATTTAATTTTAAAATTTTTCGAAATCAAAATCAAATTTATGAATATTAATTTTATTTAATTTTTTTTTATTTAAATAATAAATTAAAAATAAAATAAAATAGTGATGAATATGTTAAATTCTTAGAAAAGAATATTTTAAGAGCTTTATTATACTTAATGTAAGTATTTCTAATAAAAAAAGCCATATATTTTTAAAAATTTATAAATATATTATTTAAAATCTTTTATATAATGTAATAAATACTAAATATTTAAAAAACAAAAAAAAAATTTTTTTTTGTACCAATTTTATTATATTCTATGATTTTTATTATTTATTATCCAAAAATAATATAATAAATATATAATAATATTATTAATAGTATTGCTATTGTTAACTGGATGTTCGAATTCCACGGTGTTTTAACTGCTTTCATTTTCCCAACTATTTTATTAACTTGTAGTGCTATCGCTTACGGTATTGCACAATTCAAGAATGAAGAACGTGTTACTAGTTCTTTAACTGGTACTAGCAATTTCATTGATCTTGCTACCCATGTCTAAGCATAACAACATATAACAGTTTTTTTGTTTATAAAAAAAATATTTAAATATTTAAATATTTTAAAAAAAAAAAAAAAAAAAAAAAAAAAAAATTGTTTATATTATATAGTAGAAAAGAAAGGATAAAGAATTTTTTTTAAAAATTTGTATGCAAATAATTATTTAATATATATAATATACATTTATTTTATCAAGAAATATATATATCAACTTATACTTTAAAAAAAAAAATTTTTTTTTATTAATAAATATATATAATTATGAAAACAATTAAATTGAAAAAAACAAATAATTTTTTTTTTTTATTTTATTATAAATAAATTATATAATTAAATTGAAAAAAATAAATATTTTTTTTTTAGAAATAAAAGATCTAAAAAAATGAAAAAAAATAAAATATTTAATAATATTATATATTAGAAATAAATAAAATAACATTTATAATATTAGAATGAAATATTAAAAAATGAAAAAATGAAAAAAAATCTTTGTTTTTTTTTTTTTTTTTTTTACTTTTTATTTTTTATTTATTTATTTTAACAATTAACCATTAAAAATAGTTTCATAATAGTTAGTAATAAATACTTTTTTGTTTTTTTGTTTTTTGTTTTTTGGTGCGTATTTATAATATTCTTAACTAATTTTTTTAAAATATTTTCTTTAGTAGATTTAGTGATTTTATTTTTCTACTTTTCTTAGGGAAATAAAAATTGTTCTAAAAATAAGAAAAAGTAAAAAAAAAAAAAAAAAAAAAAATATTTATTAACTATTTAAAAAAAAGAATTTTTTTTTTTTCATTGTTATTAATAATATATAATATTCTCATTTTTTTTTTTTTTATTTTTTTATTTTTTTTTTACTTTTTCTTTTTTATTTTTATTCAAAAATGATTTATTAAAAAATATGTATAAATAAATATATAAATAAATATATAAATATAAATAAAAAAAAAAAGAAGTTTTAAAAATAATTAGAAATATATATATAAATATTAAAAAAAAAAATTATAATCAATTGTTTTTTTTTTTTTATAAAAATCTATACATATATTTAATTTTAATATCTATTTTATTTATTTATTTATTTATTTGATTATTTGGTAAACAAAAAAATCTATGTAAATTCAAAAATTAATAATGTTGAATGAAAAAAAAAAAAAATTGCTAAAAATGTTTGAAACATGATATTTATAGAAAAAAAAATATTTATAACAAAACAGAAAATAAGAGGAAAAAGAAGAAGAAGAAGAAAGTAGAAAAAAAATAAAACATAAAAAAAATAAATATTACTACTACCATTAAATATTTTTGAATATATATATATATAATATCTATATATAACATTAATAATTTGATTTATTTATTTATTTATTTATTTATATATTATTATAAATTATTTTAATCATCATCATCCTTTCTCTTCTTCTTTGATTTTTTAGTTTGTTTTATTTTTGCATTAAGTACTTGAGTAAATTGTTTCTTAATAGTATCTCTATCTAAAACTTCACCTCCATCATCATTATCATCATTATCTTTAATATACATTATATTATATATATTATATATATTATTAAAAAAAAATATTAGTAATTATGTTTTAAGAATAATAAAACAAAATAAAAAAAAAAAAAAAAAAAAAAGAAAAAGAAAAAAATAAATAATAATTATAATAATTATAATTGTATTTTAATCAAAAAAATTTTTTTTTTATTTTTGTTTTTTACCTTCACCATTATCTTCTTCAAAGGAGGCTGATCTTAATTTTACACGTGTATTGTAAGGTGGTAAACCAGCTTGGGTAATGGTAATAATATTGGCTGGTGGCTCGGTAGAAGGTTGTTGTTGATTTTGTTGAACAGAAGCAATTTGAGCAGACTAAAATTAATTTTTTTTTTTTTTTTTTTTTTTTTTAAATAAAAAAAATAATAATAATAATTTCATTAATTAATTAATTAATATTTATATATATATATTTTTTTAATTTAATTTTTTTTTTTTTTTAATTTTTTTTTTTTTTTGTTATTAATAATTAAAATTAAATTTAAATTTAAATTTATTAATAATATTTTTTTATTATTATTATTATAATAATAATTATTTATATATAAATTTGTTGATATGTATTATTATTAATAATGTATTGTAATCTATCTATATATTTATATATATTTATAGTTATAGGGATAATTACTTCCAAAATAGCTTTTTGTTTTTCTTGGACACTTTCATAAAGAATTTGAAGTTTTTTATTACATATATTTAATATATCAGCAATATTATCATCGGTAACTTCTAATATTTGTTCTTCACTTTCCGCATCAGGATTTTCTTTTTTATTTTCTTCTCCTTCTTTATTTTCTTCTCCTTCTCCTTCTCCTTCTCCTCCTTCTTTTCCTTCTTCTCCTTCTTTCTTCTTTTATATATGTATATATATAAATATATATATATATATTATTTAAAATTAATAATTAATATTATATATAAATAAATATTTTAATTATTAAAAAAAAAACTTAAAAAAATAAAAAAATAAAAAAAAAATGAAAAAAAATGAAAAAATTTAAAAAAATTAAAAAAAAAAATGAAAAAATAAAAAAAATAAAAAAAATTCTTACTAATTTAATTCCTTCTAATTTTTCATATAAATGTTGAATACCAGCTTTCGCATTATTTAATAAATTAGATACCCATTCAAATTTATTTTTGGCTTCATCACATTTTTCTTCGGCTTCTCGTAAATGTTCTTGAAATTCATCAATAATACGTTGACTGGCAGCATGTCGACTTTCTCCACTATATTTTAATTCATCATATTCTGCCATAATGGCAGCTCTTTGTTCTTTTAATTCTTGAATTTTTGCTCGATTTTGTTCTTCTAAACTTTTTAAATGGGAATGAGTTTCCCCTTGAGATTGGAATTTATTAATAACATCATTAACATCTGATACTCCGGTAGCTTCTTTAATTAATCTCATCGTTTCTTCATATTCTGCTAATTTTTTTTCTTTAGCTTCATCAAAATGATCTTTATTCACTTGATCTTGAGTTACTTGAATATCATTTCTTAATTCTTCCATTTGACGAACCTTTTTTATTTATATATATAATTATTATTTATTTATATATATATATTATTATTTAATTATTTATTATTTATTATTATTTATTATTATTTATTATTATTTATTATTATTTATTATTATTTATTATTATTTATTATTTATTATTTATTATTATTTTTTAACTTTTTATTTTCTAATTTTTACCTTTCTATCATTCTTTTCATGGAATTCTAACTTTTGTTTAACCATTTCTTTTTTGGTTTCAAGTTCTTTTTCACGATGTTTTCTTTCTTCATTCACTTGTTGTTCAAATTTTGCTAATTCAGCCTTATTATTATTATAATTATAATTATATATAATTTTATAAATATCATTTAAATATAATTATAGAATTGATTATCCAAAAGGGTAAGAAAAGAAAAATAAAATAAAAATAAAAAATATAATAAGTATATATATTTCATTGAAAGTATATTAATAATAATTTAAATAATTATTATATGAATAAAAATAATAATATAATAAATATATTATACAAAGATATATCAGAATTTTTTATTTTAATAATAATAATAATAATAATAATAATAAAAGAAAAAGAAAAATAAAAAAAGAAAAAGAAAAAGAAAAGGAAAAAAATATTTATAAAATATAAATTCAAAATTCATTGATTTGAATATAACATATAACATATTTTTAATTTATTTTATATATAAATAAAAATTTAAAAAATAAAATAAAATAATTGAAATATATATAAAAATTATTATTATTTAAAAAAAAAAAAAAAATCCCTATTTTACCTTTGCAATTTCTTTGGCATGATTAGCATCTCTTGACATATATTCTAATTCTACTATATCTTGTTTTTTCATTTTAAGTGTTTTTTCATAATAAGCTAATTGTTGATCAAATGTTAATTGTTCTTCTTGTAATTTTTTTAAGATTTGTTCATACATTTTTTTAATAGATTGAGCTTCATTATATTTAATTAAAGCTTTATCTAATCGATTTTCTAAATTACTAATTTCCTATATAGTCACACACACACATATATATATATATTATATAATAATTATTGTTATTTATTGTTATTTGTTATGTCATTGTTATTGTCAACGTTTATTTTTTTTTTGTTGTTGTTGTTTAGTTATTTTTATTATTATTATTATTATTATTATTTATTATTATAAATGATAATTATAAAAATATAAAAAAAAAAAAATAAAATAAAATATTAATATAATAAGAATATATATATATATATTTTCATTCATTTATTATAATATAATATTTCGTTCTTTATTCATATATATATATATATATATATATATATATATATTTACTTTCATTTGTGGATTATTTTTATTATTGAGTCCTTCAGATATTTTCTTTAAATCTAAATAATTATCTTCCAATTCATAAAGTTGTTTTTCCTTCCTTTCTAATTCACATTTTAACTTATCACACCTTTTTTGAGAATCAATTACTTCATGATCGAATTTTTCAAATGAAGTCATATTCAATATACTTCTAGGAGTTACATCTTTTTCAAACTTTATATATATATATATATATGTTATTTTATTTTTTTATTCATTTTGAATTTTGAATTTTGAATTTTGAATTTTGAATTTTGAATTTTGAATTTTTTTTTTTTATTTTTTTTATTTTTTTTTATTTCATATTAAGTATATATTGTTGGTAAATTTAGTTTGTTTTGTTTTGTTTTGTTTTTCATAAAATACATTAATAATTATGATAAATTTATTAAAAAAAATTATTTGTTTGTTTGTTTGTTTATTTTTTTGTTTGTTTGTTTGTTTGTTTGTTTGTTTGTTTTAAAAAAAAAAAAAAATTGTGGTTATAAAAAATATTGTTTTTGACAATAAATAAAAATTTAGGGAAAAAAAAAATAATAATAATAAAATAAAAAAAAAAATATTTTTTGTTTTTTTGTTTTTATTTTTATTTTATTATATATAATATTTGAAAATTTGAAAATTAATTTTGTTTAAAATATGAAAAAGAAAAAAATTAATTATTTTGTATAAATAATAGTAAATATAAAATGAAAAATAAAAATAAAAATAAAAATATAAAAAAAGAAAAAAGAAAAAAGAAAAAGAAAAGAAAATATATATATATATATATATATATAATATGATATTATATGATAATGTATAATATTTATATTAGTAATGATGAATTTTGTTTAGTATAATAGTAAAATAAAATAAAATAAAATATTATTTTTATATATTATATTTATAATACATAATATTTTTTTTTATTATTTTTTTATTTTTATTTTTTTTTTCTATCTATCATTATTTTTTGTTTTTAATACCTTTCTTAATTTTGCTATAGTTGATCGTAATTCTTTATTTTGTGCTGCTAATTGTGCTATTTCTTCTTTATTTTTCCGTATCGTCATTTGTGACGATTCATAATAAGCTTTACGATCCCCATCTATCCATTTTTAAATATTAATATTAATATATATTTATATATATATATTTATATATATATTCATTTTTATTCCATATTTTGTTTTTATTTTTGTTTTTGTTTTTTTAATTGATATATATAGATACATAGTAATAATATAGGAATTTTATATTTTAAAATCAAAGAAATATAAAAAAAATGAGATGATTTCATTAAATATATATTTATATCGTCAATTTTTTTTTCCAGATATTTATATATGCATTAAATATATATATATATATATATAAAAAAAAAAGTGAAGTAAATGATAATTTTAGTAATATATATATATAAATTAGAACAAATATGTTTATTTTTTTTTATTATTATTTATATATATATTATTATTAAAATTAATATTCATTTATATATATATGTAGGTAGGTAGATATATATATATTTATTTTTCAATTACCTAATAATTCAAATCTTAGCTTCAAATCACGAAGCTCTTCATCAATTTGATTTTGTCTAGGCATATAAAATTCTTCTTCTACACTTTTAATAGTTGTTTATATATATATATATATAATAACTAAATTATAAATTATAATCTTTATAATTTTTCCTTTTTAAAAAAAAAAAAAAAATTAAGAAAAAAAAAAAAAAAAAAGTAGTTATATTTAATAAAATTCAGTAACAGTAATAAAAAATAATAATAATTAAATATTAAATATTAAATATTAAATTATATGAAGGAATTATCCAAAATAAAATAAAATAAAATAAAATATATATAATATATATAATATAATTCATATACATATAACATAACAATAAATTATTTTTATTATTTATTTTTAATTAATTTAAAGTTTTTATTTAAAATATAAAAAAAATTAAAAAATAAAGTTAAATTTTAAATTTTCAACAACATTTTTTGAAAAATAAAACAACAAAAAAAAAAATAAAAAATAAATAAAAACTTTAAAAGTATGATTTTATTTATTTTAATACATTATATATATATTTATTATATATATTATACTTATATATTTAATTATATGAATTTCATTATAAATAATAAAAAAGAAAAAAAGAAAAATGTTAAATAAATATAATTAAATATATATCTATAAACTTTTTAAATCCAATAATAAAAAAAAAATTTCTTCATTACCATTTTTTTTATTTATTTATTTATTTATTTATTTATTTATTATATTATATTATATTATATTATATTATATTATATAATTTTATTTTTTATATTTGGTAATAAAAAATTATTAAATAAAATATTTTATAAATTTTATAAAATGAAAAAATACGCTCCTAGGTGGGCTTGAACCACCAACCTCTCGGTTAACAGCCGAACGCGCTAGCCAATTGCGCCATAAGAGCTTCTTCGTTGTTTGAAAAATAGAATATTTCATTAAATATTTATTATTTCCTAACCCATAATTTTAAAACTTTTTTTATTCTTTATAAATTAATATAAAAATAAAACTTCTTTATAATGCATATTAATCTTTATTAATCTTCTTAAAAATATAATAATTTTAATAATATATTTATAAAAAATTATTCTTAAAATGTAATAATTTTTATAATTTTTTATAATATCTTTACAAAAAATTATTCTTATAATATCAATATTTTATTAATATCTTATAATAAAATTTAGTAAGTACAATATTTTATTATATTTGATATAAAAAAATTATTCATTAGGATATTATTAATATTATATAATATTAATAAAATTCGGTAAAAAAAATTTATTAAAAATATTAAAAGAAAACGCTCCTAGGTGGGCTTGAACCACCAACCTCTCGATTAACAGCCGAACGCGCTAGTCAATTGCGCCATAAGAGCTTCTACGGTGGTTGGATGTTAAAATATTCCCTTAAATACACATTATTTCCAAACTCATATTTTTAAACCTTTTATTCAATATAAACTAGCATTAAATAAAACTCCTTTATAATATTATTAATATCTTAAAACATAATAATTTTATCTATATTGAAAATTATTCTTATATTATCAATATTTTATTAATATCTTATATTAAATTATAAATATTTTATTAATATCTTAAAAAAAATCTTATTAATACTTTATAAAAAATATTCTTATAATAAATTTTATCAATATTCTTATAATAAATTTTATCAATATTCTTATGATAAATATTCTTACAATAAATATTATTAATACTCTTATAATATATATTCTTATAATAAATATTATTAATACTCTTATAATATATATTCTTATAATAAATTTTATCAATATTCTTATATTAAATAAATTTTATTAATATCTTATATAAATTCAATATTAAATAAATCTTATTAATATCTTATAATAAATTCTATATCTTTATTAATAATTTTTAATAAATCATATTAATATTTTATATATATAATAAATAATATTTTAAATAATTTTATTAATATTTTATTATAATTATTTTACCAATATCAAATATTTTTTAATACTTTATTAATATATTTTATTTATATTCTTATAAAAATAATTATTAATATTTCTATTATTAATCTTTAATAAATTTAATACTTTAATATAATTATAATAATAAATATTTATAATAATAAATATATAAATAATTATAATTAAATAATAATATTATCCATTATTTTCCCTTTTTCCCTTATTCTTTCTCTCCAACTTAAAAACCCTGGGCAAATTCAGAAAATAAATATTCTGTATATTATTTTAAAATAAAATAAAATAAAATAGATAAAATAATTAATTACAAAATAAATGAATTATTTATAAAATGTATAATACAGAAGTTAAATGTATTTCTGTATAAAAGTATAATATTTATTTTTAATTTCTATTTAAAACACTAAATAGATTAATAATTAGAATAGAAAATATTAATAAATAATAATAACAGTAATATTTGATATTAAAATAAATCTTAGAATATAATATATAGAATAGTGAATTATATTATAAAATAAGTAAATAATAATTAAATTAATTAAATAAATAATAATAATAATAATAAAAGTCGAAAGACTATAATAATAAAAATTCATGTATTATAAAAGGAAGATAATTTTTCTTTCTTTTATAAAAACGATCAATAATTTGTATTTAAAAATAAGAATAATAAATAAAAAAGAATTTAAAACAAAAAAGATTATTTTATTTTTAATTTTATTGAATTCAAGTAATAATTATTTATTATAAAACTTTTATTTATTACTTATTAGGAATAAAAAAGTTTAAAGTTATGAGTTAGGAAATAGTTAATATTTAATGAAATATTATATTTTTCATGATGCAGGAAACAGTATATTCATAAACAATAATTATATAACTTCTTTATAATCCGTATTAATATTCTTAATATATTCTTTAAAATATAATAATTTTATTATTATCTTTACAAAAAATTATTTCATTATTGCAGATCTTTCGAATTTCTTCAATTATTTGGAAAGTAATGAAAATATAGAAATATCAAATTCTTTAAATAATCATGTGGAATGTATTAAAAGATTAACTTTATATACTTTTTATTATTTTATATATTTAAAATTAGCTTTAATATTGAAGTATTGTTAAATTCGGTAAAAAATAAATTATTAAAAATACAAAAAACGCTCCTAGGTGGGCTTGAACCACCAACCTCTCGGTTAACAGCCGAACGCGCTAGCCAATTGCGCCATAAGAGCTCTTTTGTTACTTAAAGAATATAATATTTCATTAAATATTCATTGTTTCCTAACCCATAATTTTTTTTGTAATGATATGAATTCATTATGGCTATCAATTAGGCTCAGTTCTACCTGCTTCTATTATTATGTTGGTTGTCTCTGGTTCGAACCTTACTCTTTATCTCTCGGAATAATATTATTTATTTAATTAATAATAAATATATTCACTCAATTATTAAATAATAATTTACTTAAATTAATAATATATATTCATTGAAATAAATTTATTTAAATATTAATTCTTTATACACTTAATTAATATAATATATAATAATTTATCTAGTTCATAATATTATATTTATTTAATTAAAATAATAATTAAATAATTATATAATTCTTATTTTAAATAAATTGCCCAATCATGTAATAATTCAGAATAGATTTTTGAATATATAAATTCATGTATTTTATCTTATTTGACTCTTTGAGTCGATATTAACAATCAAATTAATAATAAATAAAATATAAATATCAAACATAAATAAATGAACGAATGTATAGTATATAAATAAATCTTGTAATTAATTAAGTGAATATTCAATAGTGTTTTAGATAATTTCTTATTTTATATTGTTATATATTATTAATTTCCTACAATAACCTA
>MCFG01000438.1:42500-52300 GCA_002104895.1 Anaeromyces robustus | reverse complement strand
TAATATTCTTATAACTTAAAAAATATATTTTTCAATATTATTAATTATGGTATTACTATTTCGCATAATAATAACGGAAATAAAAAGCTTTATATAATCTATAAACTCTTTTTTTTTTTTAATTTACAAAATGAAGATTATTGAATAATACTTGTGTGTTTAATATCAAATATTAACTATAATAAAAACATATGGTAAAGTTAAATAAATATAAAACGAAATTAAATAAAATTTTTTTTGTAATAAATATTTATCTAAATAAATATAAAACGAAATTACATAAAATTTTTTTTGTAATAAATATTTATCTAAACAAAAAAACACAAATTGTTAATAATTTGTATAATAATTTGTATATGTAAAAAGGCTTATCGTATATTTAATTTTATTTATTACTATTTATATATATTGAAAATTTATATATTGTGTTAATATATATTATATAATATAGTATATAAACAGTGATTTATATATATATATATATTTATTTATTTATTTATTTATTTATTTATTTATTTATTTATTTATTTATTTATTTATTTATTTATTTATTTTTATATTTATTTATTTATTTATTTATTTATTTATTTATTTATTTATTTATTTATCATAGTTTTTTTTTAATAATAAATAAAATTTGGCTTACATTGTTTCACAATATTTTTTATTTTCATTTATTTATTTTTATTATATATAAATTAACAAAAGAGAAAATTGAGAATTTTAAAGTTACATTAAATTATTTATATTAAATTCCCTTTTTTATATAAAATTTTCGTGTTTTTATTAATATAATATATATCAATATATTAATCGCACATATTTAATATATTAAAAATATAAAAATTTATATTGTATATTATATATTATAATATAATTTAATATTAATAAGTTAATATTGTAATATATTATAAAATAAAATAAATAATATATATTAATATAAAAGAAAACTTAATAATTTATGTATTAATTAAATTGTCGACATGTATATTAAAGTTTAAATATATTATAATATATTTAATTAATATTTAATATATATAAGGATTACTTTATAAATTTAATTTCTTATTTTTTTTAAAATACATGATATTATTATATATATATATTTTTTTTGATGCAATATAATAAAATATCATATAAAATATCTTTTGTGTATATTTTAATATATCTATTAAATAATAATATATTGAATTATTTATTAAAAATATATTCATCTATAGTATTTTTAATATATAATATTAAAATACAATAGTATTATAATATATTATAATATGTTAATATTTTAATATTATAATTTGTAATCAAAAAAAAAAAAAAAAAAAAAAAAAAAAAATTAAATAACAAATAAATAAGAAATACAAATAAATAGTATTATATAATATTATTTATTAGTAGCTTATGTATTTAGTATTTAGTATTAGAAAATAAATATTATTAATTTTAATTTTATCGATTTTATAATTATAAAGTTAATTATGAAATGAAATGATTTTTATAAACATATATTTTGGTCTAAAAAAATTTTTTTTTTTTTCTTTTTTTAAAAATTTTTAGCAGTGGAAATTTAAGATTTTTTTTTTTTAAATAAAATAGAAAAAAAAACATAATTTTTCAAGAAAAGAAAAAAAAAAAAAAAAAACAAAAAAGAAAACAAAAGAAAAAAAGGAAAAAATAAAAAATAAAAGAAAGTTAATATAAATAAATAATATTTTGAAAATCTTTATCTGTTCTTTTATTTTCTTTTTTTCTTTTTTTTTTTTATTTATCTTTTAGATATATGTTTTAATATTTCATTTGATTTATTTTTTTTTTTTCAATTTTTATACCTTAAATATTTTTAGAAATAAGTAAATATTTAAGGTTTTTAAAAATAATTCATTCTTTAATATTGATTTTTAATAGTTAAATAATTAATTAAAACTTATATGTTATAATTTGTATATAAAAGAACTTATAATTAAACATATATTGAACGAATTAATAAACTAAAATCAAAATTTATATATATAAATAAAAAGAAAGAAATCAAATATAATAATTATAATAATAATAAAAAAGAAGAAAGGAATTTGATTCAAAAAAAAAAAATAATATATATAAGTAATATAAAGATTTATTTATGAAAAGAAAATATAAAATCAAAACAAAATTTCAAAAATTTCGATTTAAATCAAATTTTAAAATAGAAGAATTATATTAGTATATACATAAAAAATAAATAATAAGATACCAAAATAAACATAAATATATTATTATAGATAGAAAAAAAAAGAACACACATAAATATTTAAAATAATAATAATCAATAAAAAAAAATAAATAAAATTTATTAATCTTTTATACATATATAAATAAAATACACATAAATATAGTTTAAAATTACTGTAAGTAGATTATTATTTATATATTAATACTTTAAATTAATTTAATTTAATTTAATTTAATTTAATTTAATTTAATTTAATATTTATTTATTCCATTTATTAATAATGATATAAATTTATTATGTTATTAATGATTTTTAAAATTTGGATTATTTATTTATACTTATAATAGATATTAGATATTCAATATAAATATTCAAAATATATAAATATTTTAAAATTATATTCTGTTATAGGTATTTTTTACTATATAAATTTTGTGAATTAATAATATAAATTTATATAATTTATATATATTAATTATTTATATTTATTTTTTTATTTATAAATAAATAACAGTTATTAATTAATTAATATATATTTATAACATATATAAATAAAAATATTAAAAAAAAAAATAAAAGTAAAAAAATTTTTTAATAATAAATAAAAAAAAAAAAAGAAAAATGCTTTCGTCACAATCACCACGTCAAAATTATACTTCATTTTCAAGAACCGGAACACCAGTTAATAATAATGTAAATAAAGGTTCACCTGTTTTTAATGAAAAAAGAATAGTTTCACAGAAATCTATTAGAAGACGTGCAGATTCAATTAACTCACCTTCTAAACCTGATCATCACAGAGACAGAGACAGAGATAGAGATAGAGATAGAGAAAGAGAAAGAGAGAGAGAAAGAGAGAGAGAAAGGGAAAGAGAACAAGAATATCGTCAATATTTTACACCTTCAGCTACTAATATGCATTGGTCAAAAATTAAACCAATTGGAAAAGTTAAGCCAAAAAAGTTAAGAGCACATACAATGACTTTAGTTGGTGAAAGATTATTTGTTTTTGGTGGTAGTGATATTGAAAATTGTTTTAATGATTTATATATTTTTGATTGTGATACATTTTCATGGTCAGTACATAAAACTAAAGGTTTAGTACCACCTCCAAAACCATGTCGTGCTCATTCAGCAGATCTTATTGGAGATTATATATATATATTTGGTGGAGGTAATGGTCCTGATTACTTTAATACTCTTTATCTTTTAAATACAAAGACATTAAATTGGGAAAAACCAGAAGTTCGTGGTCAAATTCCAAATAAAAGAAGAGCTCATACATCATGGGTATATAATGATTTATTATATATATTTGCAGGAGGTGACGGTAATTGTGCCTTAAATGATGTTTATGTATTAACTAGAGATGATTCTGGTGTTAGTACCAATAATAATAGTCCAGCCACTAAAATGACTCCATTATCTTCAAGATCTAATAATGGTTATAATGATATGAGTATTAATAATAGTATGGATAATTCTTTAGATAGTAATAGTTTTAGTGATAACAAAGATATGTATGATGCCAGTATGAGTAGAAATAATCAACATTATAGAAGAAACGATGATAATATTCCAACAAATTCTCGTTTTAAATTTGTTTGGACTAAAATTAATACAACAGGTAAAACACCTACACCAAGAGGTTATCATACTAGTAATTTAATTGGTAATAAAGTAGTAGTTTATGGTGGTTCTGATGGTCATGAATGTTTTAGTGAAATATATGTATTAGATTTAGAAAAGAATCATTGGACAAGAGTTGGTACTGATAAACCAGTTCCTAGACTTAGTCATACTTCTACCCAAGTTGGTAGTTATCTTTTTGTTATTGGTGGACATGATGGTAATCATTATTCACATACATTACTTTTATTAAATTTAGTTACACTTCGATGGGAAACTCGTAAAGCATTTGGTGAAAGACCACCAAGTAGAGGTTATCATACAGCTGTATTATATGATAGTCGTATTTTTGTATTTGGTGGTTATGATGGTCATACCGTTTACAATGATATGTATGTTTTAGATTTAAGTGCATCTGCATATCTTCCACAAATTACTCAATTTGATATTGGTGGTGTTACTGATAGAAAACAAATTAATTACTAATGAATAATAAATTAATAATTAATAGATAAATCAAATGAATTATTGAAAAAAAAAAAAAAAAAAAAAAAAAACAAAAAACAAAAAAATTAAATAATAATAATAAAATATTATTTGAATTTAAATTTAAATTAAGTTTAAAATAAATATATTATAAATTAAATATAATTATTAATTAAATCTAATCAAATCTAATATATATATATATAAAAATACATTTTAGTATAAATTCAGTACAAAAAAAAAAATTATATATAATTTATATATAATAAGAATAATATAAAAAAAAAAATAAATAAATAAAAAGAAATAAAACAAAAAAAAAAAAAAAAAAGAAAGAAAATAAAGAAATTTTTTAATTAAATAAATAATTAATTAGAAAAAAAAATAAGAAAATATAATTAGAAAAAAATAATTAGAGAAAAAAAAAAAAAAAAAAAGAACTACATTAACTTATTAAAAATAAATCTATTATCAGTAATTGTGTATTAATATCAAAATTTTTCATTAATTCGTTTTTTTTAATTAATTTTTATATGTATAAAATAAAAACAAAATAAAATATAATAATAATAATAAAAAAAAAAAAAAAAAAAAAAACTTTAAAAAAAAATATAATGGTTAAATTAATTAATATTTTTCTCTTTTTTTATTAATACATGATAATGGTTAAAATAATATATTTTCTTTTTTTATTAATACATGATAATGGTAAAAATAACATTTTTTTTTTTATTAATACATGATGGTAAAATAATATTTTTTCTTTTTTTATTAATACATGAAAATTAAAATTCAAGTAATTATTATAAAAAAGAGATTAAATTTTATAATTATTACTTTTTTTTTTCTTAATTTATTTATTATTGTTATATATATATATAAAGACATTGAAGATATATATATATCTTCAATGTCTTTCTATATTTTAATAATGAATTTTTTTTTTTAAGAACCATGGGTGTATCTTTTTAAGATTAATTAAATGCAATAATCAAAATTTTAAACATTATTTTTTTTTTTCTTGACCAAAAATAAAAATTGATTTGTATCCAATGATTTCATTATTATAAAAAATTTTAAGATTTATCATAATTTTGTTAATATTAATAAAATAATTTTTTTTAATTAAGATTAATGATGATTTTTTTAATGAAAATATTTGTTTTTTATTTAATATTTAAAGTTTAATGAAATTAAATATATAATAATAATAATTTATTAATAAATAAAATGAAAACAGGGAAATAAATAAATAAAATAAAATAAAAAAAAAAAAAGAAGAAAAAAAAAGGACAAAATAAAATTTTTTATACACTTTTTTTTATTTATTTAAAATAAAAGGAAAAATAAATATATATTATAAATTAAACAAAAACAATCATTATATATTTTTTAAATAATTTTATATATATATATATAAATTTTTTTTTTTTTATTTAAAATATTGAAAATATATAAATTAAAAATTAATAACAATATAATAAAAGTTGATAGGAACACAAATTAAAAAAAAAAAAAAATAAAAGAAAATAAAAGAAAAATGTATTTAAAAATATATTTCCTGTTATTATTATTCTATTTTATAAAAAATGTTTTTTCATATAATATAGTAATGAAAAATGATCCTGAAAGTATGTCATCTTTGGTAGAAACTGTTAATCAATTATCAAGTACTTCAGATTTAAATATAGAATTTAATGAAGAATCATATAATATTAAAACTAGTGGAAATAATCATTTTCAAGTTCGTAAATCTATAACCTTTTTCAGTCAAAATGGTACAATTTTTGATTTTCAAGGTTCAAAATTAAGTTCATTTTATATCAATTTTATAAATGGAAGTGTTGAAAAGAAATTAATTTTTAGAAATATAACTTTTTATAATTATGATAGTGGTCATGATGATAATGCTAATTTATTTACAGTAGGATCAGAAGATCAATCGGATAAATATAGTATTATATTTGATAATTGTACTTTTTTAGAAGATAAAGCTATCATCATCAATATAAAAATTACTTGTTTAAAACAAACAAAAACTACTCCTCAAATTCAATTTAATAATTGTAAATTTATGTAAGTTTTTTTTTTTAAATCTTAATATATATAATTTATAAAATAATTTTAAGTATATAATAATTTATAATTTCATTTTTTCTTTTTTTTTTTAATATTTAAATAATTATCAATAAAAATTGTGTTATTAACTAAAATTTTATTAATTTAAACTATTATTATTAATATTAAAAAAAAAAAAAAGTAACTCTGATGAAGTATTTCAAACATATCATTTTGATTCTTATTATAATGCTGTTAATGAACCAAACTGTTTTTCAATGGAATTTAATGATTGTCATTTAGAAAATATTAAAACTTTTGGAGAACTTTATAATGGAGTTATGGTTATTAATAGATGTATGTTTTTTTTATATATAAACTAATAAAACAAAAACAAAACAAAACAAAACATTTCCATATGCATATACAATAATTTTTAATAAAATTATAATAATGAAATATGTTTTTATTTTTATATTTTAATATTGAAAAAAAAAAAATAAAATATTATTTTATATAGGTCATTTTACAAATATGTATGGAAGTGAAGAATATACTAGTTCTTTTATTCATTCATCTGCCGAGCATAATAGTATAAAAATTATAGATTCAGAATTAATAGATAATAATGTTGCATTAAATAAACCATTTTTCACTTTATTTAGAACATCATTTGAGTATGTATATATATATATTATTATTATTATTATTATTATTATTATTATTATTATTATTATTATTATTATTATTATTATTATTATTATTATTATTATTATTATTATTATATTATATATATATATTACTAAAAAATAAAAAAAAAAAAATTAGGATTTTAAAATATAGCATTATTAATATATATTATATATATATTACTTTATTTAAAATTTTATTTTAGAATTGTTAATACAGTTTTTAAAAATTGTCATTCATATTCAAATTACTTAGTATATATTATTGCTAGTGCTTTACCTTCAAAAGATGAACCAAATATGATAGTTAGAGATACAACATTTAATGGTATTAATTTAATATATATATGATATATGATAACATTTTATTATTAAAAATTACCATATATTAATATATTAATAATATATTAATATTATAAATAATATAATATAATATAATATAATACAATATAATATAATATATTATAACATAATATAACATAATATATAATATATAAAGATGTTACAACAATAATTGATGGTGTTGCAAATAGTGTTCATTTTATAGATTGTAGTTTTTTTAATATTACTTCAAGAGTATCTCAGTCTATAATATTTAATTCACCTATTTCTAATATATCTGTCTTTAATTCTAAATTTTATGATATAACGTAAGAAAATATATTTTAAAAGAATTCATTATAATTATAATAATTATATATTTTTCTATATTACATTATTATGATATATAATTATTAATATTAAATACATAATTATTTTATTTAATACATAATTAATTGGATTTTAATAAAAAATAGTTCACTCAGAAGTAATTTATTTAATGATGAAGCAAATTATTATTTTACAAATACTTCATTTAAAGATATAGTATCAAATTCATATGCTTTAATTGGTTCTTCATTTCATTCATTAGCCTTTAAAGATTGTATATTTGATAACATTTTATGTAATGGAGCTGAAGATGATTCATCATTAATTAATTTTAAATCATGCTATTATGGAAATTCTTTAGATATCGATAATTTAACTATAAAAAATTGTAAATCAAATGGTGAATTCATTTATATTGGTGGAGATATATCATATTTAAATTTCACAGATTTAACAATTGATAATGTATTTTCTTATGGACCTATAATAAATAATGAATCAACAACAGTTAGTATTATATATAAAAATATAAAATAGTATAAATAAAATAATTTTTTTATATATTTATTTAACTTTTTTTATTTATATATATTAATATTCATTATATTTTTTCTTTTTTTTATTTTAAAATCAAAAAAATAAATTCTTAGTCAACTCTAACCTTCAACAATGTTACTATATCCAATAATGAAAATATTAATAAATTTAAATGTGGAATAATTTCAAATTCTAACAGTGTTGATATAAATATAAATAATTCAAAATTCAGTAATAATATAGTTAAAAATGATGGTGGCTCAATGTACTTATTACTTTTTTTTATTTTATTTTTTTTTTTTTTTATTATATAATTTTGTATTATTTAAATTTATACTAATTAAAAAAAATTAAATTTCATTATATTATATTTTATTTAATTATTATATATTAGATGTTTTAAAGATATTGATAATTTAAATATGAAAATTTCTTCAAGTATTTTTGAAAAAAATTATGGTATTAATGGTGGTGTTATGTATTTTGATAAATCTTTAACTAAAGAAAATAATAATTCTATAGAAATTTTTAATACTACATTTATAAATAATAAAGCAAAAGAATTCGGTGGTGTTATTTATTCAAATTTTCAAGATTTAAATATAATAAGTCAAAGTAAAACAAAATATATTCATAATACAGCTTATGCTGGAGGTGCAATTTATATTGATAATACTAATAATAATATACATATTTTATCTAATATAAAAGATAAAAATATGTATGAAAATAATTATGCTGAATCTCATGGAAATGATTATGCGACGGAACCATATATGATAAATTTATTAACGACAAATTCAGTTAATTTAAATGTAAAAAGTGGTGATTCTTTCCCAATGAAATTCAATCTTATTGATGAATATAATCAAATTATTAACGATGCTTCAAAAATGTATTCAAATATTATGTTAAAAATAGATATTGAAAATATAACCGAAAATATTGATTATAAATTAATTGGTAATAGTTGCTTTTATTCCAATGGTAATTATTAATTTTTTATATTTTTAAATTAATATCTATGTATGAATGAATAGATAATAATAATTAATAATAATAATAATTAATAATTAATAATTAATAATTATT
This sequence comes from Anaeromyces robustus, assembly GCA_002104895.1. NCBI lineage: Eukaryota > Fungi > Neocallimastigomycota > Neocallimastigomycetes > Neocallimastigales > Neocallimastigaceae > Anaeromyces > Anaeromyces robustus. The sequence continues at coordinate 42,949 of MCFG01000438.1, read as the reverse complement.
ATTATTTGTCATATTAATTAAATATTTTATTATAAAAATATTAAATATTAGGTTTATGTGATTTAAAAGATTTTACAATTTATACTTCAGAACCATCCAAATTTAAATTAAAATTAATATTAGAAGGTGGAAAAAACAATATACAATTTAAAAATAAACAATTAAACATGGCCATTAATGATTGTGATGTAAAACAAATTAAAATGCTTGATAAACATGAATTATATTATTGTGAAAGTCCTGTATGTAATGATGACTGTCCAATTGCAAATGGTACAGCTGAATGTTTAAAAGGAGATCAATTAAATATTAATAGTGTTAATTTAAATAAGTGTGTTTGTGTACCAGGATGGAAGGGATATTTATGTCAAACCAAAGATTATACTGAATATGAAAACTTGTAATAATAAAAACTACTATATAAAATAATTTTATATATATATGATATA
>MCFG01000438.1:25000-37500 GCA_002104895.1 Anaeromyces robustus | reverse complement strand
TATTTTAGAAATAGGTAATACTAATTTCATCTTATTATCATTTTGAATATAAATACCATTTTCTGTAGCTAATAAAAATAACATATTAGAAACATAATTAGCTGCAATAATTCTGGTACCTGGATTAGTAATTAATGGTATAACTTTAGTAATAGATTCAGTTTTATATTTAGATAGTTGTTCTTTTATACATTCAATCCATGCTTTTTGATCAGAATAAATTGAAGTTTGTAAGAGATAGCTTCCTACCCCTTGATGTACTACTGTAAATGTATAATATTTATGATTAGCATTTTTATTTCCTTTTTTATGTTTAACTGGAATTTCAATACCATTTTCACTATTTTCATCCACAATAATAGATAATAATTGAAGTGGAATTGGCTAATTTGATTATTAATAAATAAATAAATTAATAAATAAATAAATAAATAAATTATATTAATTATTAAAAATTTTATAATATAATAAATATAACTATTAACTATTATTTATATACTTATATATTTATTTATTTTTTTTTTTTTTTACCTTTTTATATATTTCAATACTATTGACTTTAGGTTTTGTTATTACTAACATATTATCAAGTAATACTAATGTAATTGGTATAAATGAATGATTTTCATTAGCATATCTTTTTAATTCCAGTTTTCCTTCACGAATAAACTCTCTTTCTGGATTTTCTAATCTTAACATCTATATTTATTATCATTATAATTTTTTATTTTTTTTTTTTTTTATTTTTTTTTAATTTTTAATATATACATATATATTATTAATTTATTATTAATTAATAAATAAAATGATATGAATAGATTATAAATATTGAATATATATATTTACCGAAATATCATCTTTTCTTTCACTTTCTAAAAGTAGTGACCATTCTTCTAATTTCAATTTATTAGTTTCTCTACCTGCTTGATTATTAACTTCCTTTAATATTTCTTCAATTCCATGTAATGCATCTGTTAATAAAATAATATCACGATGTCCTTCAGGGGTGTTTTTAATAATATCTTTTATTAAAATTGGATATCTTCCAAGTCTAGTTGTTGGTCTAGCCAAAAAACTTTCAATTGGAAGTCTTCTAAATTCTGGTTCATATTGAGCATTCTATATTATATAATATTATAGAGTAATTTAATATTAAAAAATTAAAATTAAAATTAAATAAAATAAAATAAAATAAAAAATTAAATTATCTATATAATGGTATTATTTCAACAAACCTTGAAAAAGTTATTTAATCCTTTATTATTATTTCTTTCAAATTGTAATATATGTTTAGCTCTTGGTTGTGAACGACCATAAGTTTCATAACATATTAAATTGGGTATAAAATCTTTTACGATATCACCAATAGATTCTAATAATGGTTTACGTTTTTGTAATTCTCTTATAGTATCATAAAAGTTTTTATTAATACTATATAATTCATGAATATTACTAAATACAGTTTCTACAAATTCTATTCCTATTTTTGATACTCTTCCTTCAGATAATGGTTCCATAATTTTCTATAATTATATTTAAAAATAAAAAAAATAAAAATAATAAAAAATAAAAAATAAAAAATAAAAAATAATTAATAATTATAATTATATAACTTTAAAAAAAATTATATAATTTATATATATATATATATATTAAAAAAATATTATATATTTACCGTTTTAACTGCATATAAATCATCAATATATTCTTTTTCAGTTTGAATAAATTCATATATAATTTCTTGTCGTTTAATTTCTTTCTTATCCATTTTCTTAATATATGGTTTACCAATTGAAGTTGACCAAGTTGTTTGGAATGGTAATGTATTATTAATTGTGGTTTTAATATGTTCTAATGATACTTTTTTATTAACAACTTTTTCATATATTCTTCTTTTTGGACATGAATAACTATAACATGGTGAATCTTCAAAACATGTTGGTGAATAACATTGTGCTATATTAACTAATACACCAGTTGGATAAGACATTTTATTTTCTTCATCTTTTTTCTTTTTCTCTTCAGAATTAAGAGATACTTTATAATATAATATAATATATAATAAAAAAAGATTAATATAATTTTTTTTTTTTTAAAAAAAAAAAAGTATATATATATATATATATATATATATATATAATTAAAATTATATTTAAAAAAATTTTTAATAAAAAGTTAAATTACTTTCAGATATGCTTCTACTTATTGCATCTGTATCACTTGTTATTTTATTAGCATTATTATCATTTTTATAATTAGCAACTCTTCCTAATGTTACAACTCTAGCTATAGGTAATGCTAAAGTATGCATTTGATAAAACATATCTTTATTATCCATTAATTTATGCATATATACTACATCATGGAACATTCCATATTCTTCTAATATTTGACCTGTTTGTAATGCAACCTTTCTGTCTTCTGTTCCTAATATTTCAGCCAATAAAGACTTTTATAATTCATAATAAAAATTATATTAATGATTAATAAAAGTAAAATATTTTTTTAATAATATTCCTTTTTTATTTTTATTATTATTATTATTATTATTATTATTATTTCAAAAAAAAAAATTTTTTTTTCTTTATAAAATATTATTTTTTTATATTATTTATTTATTTAAAAAAAAAAAAAAATAATTTTTATACTTACGACTGCTTCATATCCAGAAAAACAATCTAAATATTCAATATTATCTTTAATATGACGTACGAGTGAAATAGTTTCATTGAAATCGCTAGCAATTTCTGATAATAATGGAGAATGATCAATTAATGGGAATTTGTCTCGCAAATCACCATTTTGATATACATCATCATCCATAAACATATTTTCAATTTTCATATGATCATATTTAACAAGATTATTAAGTGAATTTGTTGATCCATATTGACTTCTTAAATTACCAATATTTTCACTATATTCACTTGAAGAATCATCCACAGAATAACCATGAATACTTCTTGAATATTTATAATATTTATTTTGTTGAGTATTTGCCATATAATTATTAACTTCTGTACCTTCTTGAAGTATAACATCTAAATTGGAATTATAAAATGTATTATGAAGATCTGGTGCAGAACATATAGAACTTCTAGAATTATTACGATAACCAAAACCACCTACAGAGGATTTATTTGAAGTTACACGTTTAGGAATATCAACAATATTATCACTTGATATTGACATCATTGACATTGGTCTACCATTTCTCATACCATCATATTCATTATCATTCTTCATACCTAATAATCTAGGAGAATATGAAATACCATTCAATGATGGACTACTATAATAAGATGATGTAGATCCATATCTTGGTTTAACTTTTCTTGGTGGAATAGATGGACCTTCAAATGTTAAAGGTACACCTTCTTCTATTGAACCATTACGATTTGCTATTAATTGAGGTGAACGTTGAGGCTTCATTGAAGGTGATATTTTACCATTTGGGAAATATTGTGAAGATATTAAATAACCAGAAGATGGCATAGGTTGATTCAATGGGGATTGATAATAAGGTTGAGCTGAAAGTTGTGAAGTAGATAAGGATTTATAAATTGGCTTACCATGGTTTACCATAGAATTTTGTGTTCCATTACTTGATACTGTTTGTGTTCTATAAATATATTGTTGACCTGGCTTTGCCATCATAGATGTTACTCTTACAGGAGCTGATAAAGGTACATTATTATTATTATTATTATTATTATTATTGTTGTTGTTGTTGTTGTTATTATTATTATTATTGTTATTATTATTATTATTGTTGTTGTTATTGTTATTATTGCTGTTGTTAATATTATTGTTAATATTATTGTTATTATTATTAATATTATTATTATTATTTGTTAAAGAATTATTATTGCCATTAATTTTATAAGTAGAAGAACGATTAACTGGTGACATTTGAGAATTATTTGATTGAGGATTATAAGGTAATGGTCTATAATTTTGTGCTATTTGATTTTGTGCAGGAGAAATTGGGCTTGGTAAAGCATTACCATTTTGTTTATATCCTGGGGATATTTTTTGATAGTTACTATTTTGTGGTGAAGGTAATGGATGGGATATACTATTACTTGGTGATATTTGATTTGTGGAAGGAGAAGGATTATAATTTGATGAAGATTGACTAGAAAATGAATAACGATGACTATTAGAACTTTGGGGACTATATTGTGGTTGATTAGAAATTTCTTGTTGATTAGGATTCCGTATTTGATTATATTGAATTTCACCATTATAATGGTTTGTTAAAGGTAAAGAAGATGTTCTTGAATATTGATTTTGAGTATATGGAGTAGAATATACAGATGCACTTGATTGAGGATATGAAAAATTAATATTAGAGTTATCATTTGATGAATTTTGTTGTTGAAGTTGACGATTCATTTGGTAAAGTTGAGAAAGTTGACGAGGTGAAGGTTGGGATAATAACATTTGTTTCTGACCATCTTGATAGAGTACATTTTTAGTATTAATTAATAATGAATTTGAATTAGGTATTCCATAATTATGTGCAGGTGGTTGTGGAAGAGGTTGTGCTTGAATTGCACTAAGACTAATTTGTCGTTGAGGTGGTGGTGGTGGCATTTGTGAATTTGAACTGCTATTTAATTGTATAGATGATGAATTTATTGGTGCTTGAGGTGGTATTATAGGTGTACGTTGTAAGGAAGAATTTGATGCAGTTGATACTGGTGATGATGAATATGTTAATTTAGCACTTGAAGAACCATAAGAATTTACATTATATGGATTTTGATATCTTGAATTATCAATATATAATGATTGCTAATTTTATATTAAATTTTTTTAAAAAAAAAATAAAAAAAATAAAAAATAAAAAATAAAAAATAAAAAATAAAAAATAAAAAAGTTAATTTTATCTTAATATATATAAACTCTTTTTTTTTTTTTTTTCATTGACATTAAATAAATCTTAAAATTTTTTTGTAATAATAAAATTGTATACTTACTGTACGACGTGATGCGATATTTCTTGGAGGTACTTCTGGAGCTACATCTTTCCTAAATTCTGAAGCTGAAAATGCATTATTTGTTAATAAACGTTTGGTTTCAGCATAATTACTTTCATTCTAATTATTTAGTTTATTATTTATTTTTATTATTAATTATTTATATTAATAATATATTTTTAAATATAATAAATAAAAATATAATTAGTTCAATTTTTTATGAATATTATTAAAAAAAAATTTTTTTTTTTTTGAATAAATATAAAATAAATAAAAAAATATATTTCTTAATTGTATCAAAAAATAATTACATTAAATTCATCTTGTCTTTGTTGAGAAAAATTTGAATCATAAGTAGTAGATTGTTGAGTCATTGTAATTATTTATTGAATATATATATATAAAAAAAAAAAAAGAAATATATATAGTATTGTTGATTATGTATTATGTTCTTGAATAATTATTATATTTCATATAGTCATGTTGTTCAATTATAGTTTTTTTTTAAGTTTATATATTTTATATATATTAATTTTGAAAAAAAAAATATATATATATATTATTTTTTATTTCCTTTATTGTAATTTAATTATGTAATACTGATTGGAATTTAAACCAAAAATTATTTTATATTAAAAATAAAAAAATATTCTTTTTGTTAAAAATTCAACATTTATTAAAAAAATATTGAATGTTTCTTTTTTTAAGAAATAGTTTCTTCTATTTTTATTTTAATATTGTATTATTGTTTATAAGATAATATAAAAGCTATTATGATTAATAAAAAAAAAAAAATTAATAAAAAAAAAAAAATTAGTATATAAATATTATTATAATTCTGTTAAATTAAAAATATTTAAATTTAATAATTTAAAACTAAACATCAACTGTATTATGAGATATTTCTAATTTAATCTTTAAATAAATAAATAAATAAAAATAGCTGTATTATGCAATATTTTTAATTTAATCTTTAAAGAAATAAATATTGAAGTATTATATAATAATTATGAAATTATTTTAATTTAAATTTTTTGTAAGTAATTGAAAATGGATTCTTCTGATTATTGTTATTATAATGATTCTAATACTATGAATTAAATATTCTATATTATAAAAAATTTTTATTATTATGACTATTATTCATTATTCTTCATAATATTGATTATTAAATATTTTTATTATCGTTTATGTCCAAGAGTATACAATTGATTTACTGCTATTATTCTAATAAAAAAAAAAAGAATATATAATCATAATTATATAAAGAATTGATTGCTTTTATCTATGAATTTAAAATCATTAAAATAATATATAACTGAAACGATATATTAAATAAAGATAAGTTTAAACTATAAAAAAATATATTATAATCATTATTGGAAGTTCATAATATATAAAAGGTTGAAATATAAATAAATATTCGATAGTTATTTAAATTTATGATTAATGAATATATATATTAAATCAGTTTATCACACAAATACTAAATTGATGTTAAAATTTATTATTTTTAAAATTATTATTGTTATATTGTCCTATATTTTATTATTTAAATCTTACATAAATAATGTTTCACGTATATGATTATTAATGCAAATTCTTTATTTGCCTTTTCCAATAAATAACAACATTAAAATAAAAAAAGAAAAAAAAGAAAAAAGAAAAATAGAAAATAAAAAGTTAAAATAAAAAATTTTTTAATATGTATATTGTATATTTTGAATCATAATTAATAAATTCTAATGAATAAATCTTAATAATTAAAATATATTAAATATAAATGTATATATAATAAATTCTCAATTGATATTTATTGGAAAAAAAAAATTTATAAAATTACTAATTAATATTAGTAATTATTTTATAATAATAATTATTAATTATTATTATTATTATTATTATTATTATTTATCTATTATTATTAATAGTAGTATTTATGATTATTATTAATTATTAATTATTATTATTATTATTATTATTACTATTAATTATTAATATTAATTATTATTATTATTATTATTATTATTATTATTATTATTATTATTATTATTATTATTAATTTTATTTATCATTATTTATTTATTTATTTATTTATTTATTTATTTATTTATTTATTTATTTATTTATTTATTTATTTATTTATTTTTTTATTTATTTATTTAAAATAATAATTATTTAATATTTAATGTTAATAAAACTATATTAATATTAAAAACACAAATATATTATATATAATATTAAATATATTAAAATATATTTCCTATTGAAACAAATATATTTCCTATTGAAACATTTTAATTGAAATTCAATATATAAATAATATATATTAATATATTAAATTAAATACATATAAAAATTAATTTTATAATATTTTAAGTTGTAATATAATAATATTATTATTTATATTATTATTTTTATATTCCATAAATGATGACTATCTTTATATTTTTTTTTTAAAAAAAATAAATTTTTATACAATCTTTTATAATATAGAAAAAAAGTGGAATAATATACATAAATTTATTGAGCCATATATAATTTTATTTTATATTACAGTTTCAAATATATTAATAATATATCATTTATATATTATTTGTATATAAAAAAAACAAATTGAAAAATAATTGAAAATTTAATAAAAAATAAAGTTTATCCATTCGTAATAATAAAAAAAAAAAAAAAACTTTAAAATTTATTCATCTTAAAAAAAAAAAAAAAAAAAAAAAACAATTTACATTTTACATTTTACATTTTACATTTATTGAATGAATGATAATAATTTATTAAATAAATTATTATTAAAAAATAAATTAATAACTAAATCAATGTTTTTTAAACATAAAATTATGTGTATTTAACTCAAATTATTTTTATATTAACTAAAAATTTATTAAACTTTAACCAATAAAAAAAATTACACATAATATATACATATATATACATAGAGTTTATAACATTTTTTAAAAATATATTAAAAATATTAAAAATATAGAATTAAATTATTAATTTAATTATATATTTTTTTTTCTTATTATTCAGTATAGAGTTTCTTTTTTTACTCTTACAGAATATCTTTTTTTTTTTTTTTTAATTATATTTTTAAATTTTTTATGGATTATAAATATCAAAATATTTTTATAATTAAAATATAAGTAATATTAAACAGATTTTTTTTTATTATATACAAAATGTACTAAAATAACTTTTTATTATTCTAACATTATATGTATAATTTTATTTTATATAGTTTTTCATTTTTTTAAAAAAAAAAAGTATAATATGTTTTAATTTAACAATACTAAAACAATTTAATAAAAAAAAAGTTTTAAAGATTTTTATTAATAATAACAAAATAAAAAAAAAAAGGTACTATTTAATAAAATAAAATAAAAAAAAAACATTTCATTAATTATTACATTTCTGTATATTTTAAAAAAAATGTACCGTTTTTTTTTTTTTTTTTTTTTTTAATATGAAGGAATAAATAAACGAAATAAGATATATATGAATTTTATAGTTTTAATTTCACTAATATTATTAGACTTTTAAATTTGTTTATTTTATCATTGCGGTAATAAATAAAAAAAATTTTTATTATTTTATTTTTGGATAAAAAAGAAAAGTTTATTTACAACTAATTTATAATATAAATAAATTATTGTTTTTTTTTTTTTAAAAAAAAAAAGTTTTTCCTTATTATTATATAATAATAATAATAAAGAAATATTAAATACATCTACACTTTTATGGCTTGTGTTACTCTCTAAATTATAAAATAATTATTATATATTTAGATAATGAATATTTTATGTATTAATAAATAAGAAATATAATGAAAAAGAGATACATATTGTCTTTATAATAAAATATATCACAGTGTACTAATAGTTATTTAAAAAATATATTAATATTATATAAATATAATCCAACATCATATAATTTTAAATAAAACTTTTTTTTTTGAAATATGTGGAGGAGCACATAATTATATTTAATTTTTATATTACAAAAAATATTTATTTATATTTATTTATATAATCTTTATTTATTATAAAATTTCAAAAAAAAATTGTGATAATTAAAAAAATAAATATAAAAAAAATATATAAAAAAAAAAAAGTGTTTTTTTTATAATAAATATTTTACTGAAATTGAAAAATATGTATAAAACAATTATTAGAATCTATTCATCCATATTATTCATTAGATAAAAATTAAACAATTAGTTATTGAAATATCTAAAAAAAAAAAAAAAAAAAAATGCAAAAAAAATATAATTGTTGACATTGAAGAATTAAAAAACATTAGAGTTGAATATATTACAGTCATGTTTGTAGTTTCAATATGGGATAATTTAAAATTTTGGATGAATTAGTTAACATTTAAAAGAAAGATTATTGGTTATACTTTTATAGGTAGTTATAAATTTCCTTTACCAAATAGTTTAAGTTCTATATCATATTTATACAATTAGTATAATAGATAGAAATTTTAATATATTTTTTAAATTATCCAATTCGTAATGTTCCAAAAGTAATGTATATAAAAAAGAATTAAAGAAATTACATTAAATTAAAACAACAACAACAACAACAACAACAACAACAACAATAATAATAATAATAATAATAATAATAATAATGAAAAACATAACACAAAAATAAAAAAATTTTTATAAATTTCATGACTTATCACACGAGTATATGTCACTATACGTCTTTATCAAACAGATTCATTGTTGACACTCTATATATTTTTAGGAATGGATTAATTTAGATCAGTGCTAGACATCAAACGCGTTGACATTTATCTGTCATTAAGTCATAGAAATTGATCACAATCATTCTTCAAGACCAAATTAAATGATATATGATATATTGTTCTTTAAATTGGAGAATTTTGATAATGTCATTTTTATGTGTTACTTGATGAGCGAAATAAGTCAGAATTGGTATGTCGAACTAGACATATGTGTTTTTTTTTTTTTTTTTTTTTTTAAGACAAAGTCTTAACAACCAAGAAAAAAAACTGGGGGACACAAATATAAATAAAATATTATAATACTAGAAATTCTAATTCTAATATTTCTAATTCAATTTCTGTATTTTTATATTTTTTTTTTTCTATTGTATTAAAAATAATTCTTTAGGTAATAATAAAGTGGGATATCAATATTATTGTATACCAAAATTTTTTTACATTTTGATATAAACAAGTTAAGTTTTATAATAAAATTTTTAATTTAAATATTATATAATATTATATCATGTTTAATTAAAATTTTATTATTAAATTTTAATTCTTTATACAGTAATATTCTATATAATAATTAATTAAATTCTAAATATAAAGTTTTAATTATTATTGTATAATACATATCTTGTCTTCATTATTACTGTAATAATAAAAGACAAGATATGGATTCAACATTATGTTTTCTTTTTTTTTTTGATAACCTTCATTTTTTTTTTTCTTTAAAAAATTTGTATATTGATAACCTTTATTTTTTTTTTTAAATTTATATATATCTAATTTATAATTTATATTCATATATTAATAGTCAAGTTTTTCATTATTTTTTAATTTTATTTTTATAAACAATAATACTGTATAATAGATAATGATAAAAGTATCCAATTTATAGATATTTTTATTTTTAATTTTTTTTCTTTATTCTTATTAATATATTTATTAAAATAATTTTATACAAAAAAAAAAAAAGACACTATTATAATTAAATAGTTATATATTATTATCTAATAAAAAACTTTTTATTTTTCTTAAATATAAGAAAATAGCATATCATGTGATACAATATATATCATGTGATTTTATTTTATATCTTCAAAAAAAATTTAAATATTTTTAAAAATATACCCTAAAAAGGAAATAAATATAAAAAAATTTAGCTATTTTTTTAAAATGACAATAACCAAGCCACCTTTAGATATATTATTTATATTTATATATTTATATATTTATATATAATATATTAATAATAACAATACATAATATAAATAAAATACTAATTCTAATTATAATTATATATAATATTTAAATTTTTATATTTTATTTTACTTTGTTTTTTTGTCTTTATTTTTATTTTTTTATTTTTTATTTTTTTTTTTTTATTTTTTATTTTTGTTTTTTGTTTTTGTTTTTTTTGTTTTTTTTTAAATATAAAATAATAATAAAAAAGATATTATCGGATTAATTAGGTAAAAATTTCATAGGCTAGGAATAATATTAGTTAACGGCATTTTTAAAAAATTTACCTTTTTTGTTCTAAAATAGAAAAGAAAGAACAAAAAAAAAATAAAAAACAAAATTTTACTAAATTTAAACTTTTTTTGATGAAGATATGACAGAAAAATTTTATTATATGAAAAATAAGGAATATTCATGAATAATAAATATTAATAAATAAAAATAAATAAATAAATAAATAAACAATAATTAATATAATTTTATTTATAATATATTCATTATTTATTTATTTATTTTTATTTATTTTTATTTATTATATTATGTATTTATTATTGTTTATTTATTATTGTTTATTTATTTATTTATTTATTTATTATTTATATTTATTATTATTTTTATAATTTTACTATTATTATTGATTGAAAGATAATATCTTAAGAACTGATAGAGTCTATTTGGAAAAATGAATAAAATGGCTTTTACTGTTTTTTCTTTTTTTTATTATTTATATTATTATCATATTATTTTGTTATTAGTAAATCTACTTAGTAATATAGTTGTAATAATAAGTACTACATAATATATTATAATATGTAATAAATAAAAAAAAAGTTTACAGTTTACTAACTGATTATTACTACTATATAATAATAATAATATTAATAATAATAATAATAATAATATTATAATATTATAATTTTTTTTAATACAAATTATAATTGTGTAACTTTTAAAATACCTTTAAAAAATGTATTATAACTTTAAATATATTTTTTTTAAAGTTTTTCTTTTCATTTAAAAATAATTTTTTATGCTTAATATAAATAAATAAATAAATAAATAAATAATAAAATATATATAAATATATAAATAAATAAATAAAATAATTAAATAAATTTTTTTATTATAAAAAATTCATTAATATATTTAACATTATTAATAATATTAATTTTTATAATTATTATTAATTATTAATTTTCTCTATATTATAGCAGTATAATATTTAGTATTTAGTCCCTTTATTTTAAAAATTGTAATACCCATTTAGTACATACAATGCTAACAGACAGTCTCACCCCCACTAACAGAATATTTATTAAAAAAAAAATGTTAATATAAACAGAATATTTATTAAAAAAATTGTTAATATAAACAGAATATTTATTAAAAAAATTGTTAATATAATTAATATAATTTTAAATAATATAATATTATAAAATAAAATTGAAACAAAAAAAAAATAAGAAAATATAATATTTGTAAAGAAAGTGTTCTATTTTGTATCAATTTTTTCAATTTTAATAA
>MCFG01000438.1:12500-22500 GCA_002104895.1 Anaeromyces robustus | reverse complement strand
AACTTTCAAGTACTTGACCAATAGAAGTAATTGCTTTTTGATAATGATTTAATTTACTGAAATCATTTAATTCCTTTTTATCAATAATCTTATGAAGAGAATCAGCTTCACGTGGAGTTCCATTACTTGAAGTAAAATCAATTGAAAAAACAACAGCAATTTCAGTACCATGTAATGGGAAAGTAGAAAATGAAAAACCTTCAGCATATCTAATATTTTCAAAAGTCATAGTACCTGAATTTTTATAATTACTTTTTTTAGCTTTCTTTTCATCATTAATAATTTCAAAAGTATTCTTTTCTCTTATAGTTTCAAAATTAGCTTCAAATTTACCAATATAATCTGGTGAAGAATTTCTATCCCAATCAAAAACTATTTTTTTTTTTTTTTGTTTTTTGTTTTTTGTTTTTAATATAATAAATTAATAAATAAATAAAATAAATAAAAAGATAAATAAATATAAAAGAAAATTATACATAATACATAATACAATAATTATATATAATTTAAAAAATTAAATATATATTTTTTATATTATTTAATAACATATATTTCTTATTATTTAAAAAATATTAATAAAATTCAAGAATTTTTTTCTTTTTTTTCTCTTTTTCTTTTATATAAAAAAAAAATATTAAATACCTTCAAATCTTAATAATTTTTTATCATTTCCTGAATTAAATCTAACCATATCAATACCAATTTGTTTCCATGTTGGATTTAATGTAAGTTTTTTAACTTTACTTGTATAAACTTTAGTCCATTCACCACTTTCTAACTGTTTAGAAATTACAAAATATGGATCACTTTTTCCTATGAAATCCTATAAATTTTATTAATATATACAAAAAAAAAGAAAAAAAAATTTTTTTTTCTTAATATATTTTATTCAATTTTTTTTATTTTTAAATTACGTAGATATATGATTATTAATGTTATATTATTATTATCTTCAATAAGAATAAAAAACAAAAACAATATATATTTAAATATATTATTGTTTCTATTTCTTTTTTTTTTTTTTTTTTTGTATAAATATATATAAATATATTTATTTTATTATTACCATTTTATCCAAGTTTTTACATGAGACATCAAATACAGCTTGTACAGCAGTATTAGCAACTTCTTCAATTGTAATAGTCATACGACAATTCTTAGCAGAATGTTTTTTTTCTCTAAATTTCATACCAAAAGGTATAGTTCCCATGATATCATAAGAACATTTATTTTGTTTTGCATTAACTAATAATTCACTAATAGTTTTTTCAACATATCCAATATAGTCATTGGTTAAAAATCCATCATTTTTTCCTTCCATATCTAAGACAACAAATCTTAAATTTTGAATCTTTAAATATGTATATTATTTTTTTATATTTTATTTTATTATGAAAACATTTATTATTCAATTAAATGTAATTGTTTATATATATATTTATTGAATTAGTTTTTTTCCCAATAATTTATTTGTTTATTTTTTTATATTTGTTTGTTTGTTATTAATTGAATTAAAAGGATTAATATTATATAGAAAAAGAAAAGATATATATTATATTTGTATAAATATATATAAAAAACAATTATTATTCATATACAATACAATATCATTATTTTAAAATAATTTATTTAAAAAGATAAATAAATAATATAAATAATATTTATAATTTAATAAAAATAGTATATATATAGTATATATATATTTTTTTTATAAATTTTAACTATTATCAGTTTTAATAATTAATTATTAAAATTAAACTTACATATTGGAAATAATATTCAAATACAAAAGATTTAGCATATTTTGGATTATTATCATTCTTTGCAGTTTCAGTACTACCAACTAAAATCCATTTTGATTCAGGTACACCACAATTATATACTCTTTCTTCAAAGAAAACAAAAACTTTTGGGTCACATTTAGTAAAGTTATCTGATCTTGGTAAATTTTCACAAGATATTTTTATTTCAACTTTAGCGTTTGGAGCATAACTAACACCATGAGCATTACTATAATTGTTATTAAATTCAATAGATTCTGGTTCTTCAACAACCTTAGCACCTGTTAATGAAGTTGAGGTCATTTTTATTTCTTTATTTCTTTATATTTCTTTATTTTAATTATTTAATAATTAATATACGAAAAATATATATATGTTTTTTATTGTTTTTAAATTAAAAGAATCTTTAACTATTTTAACTATTAATTAAAAATGATAATTAATAATGTTAAAAAAAAAAAAAAGAAAAATAAAAGTTTTATATTACAAAAAAATATAATTAAAATATAAATGAGTTTTTTTTTTTTCTGTTTGTTTGCTTTTATATTATTTTATATTTATTTGTTTATATTTCGTTTTTTTTTTTTTTTTTTGTCTGTTTTGTTTTTATTTTGTTTTGTTTTTAATATTTATGTTCTCCAAAAAAAAAAAATTATTAAACTTTAAAAGTTATTAAAAAAATAGTAAATTGATAATACATAAAAAAAGAGATTAGTTATTTATAATTTTTTGTTATAAATAAAAATTAATATACAATATTAAAAAAAAATTTTTTTTTTTAATAGGTTATTCCATACATAATTAAAATATTTAATATATAATTAATTATTTTTTATTTATTTTATCATCAGATACATATTTTAATAAATTTAAAGAAAAAAAAAAAAAAAAAAGAATTATCCCTTTAGAATGACATTTTATATATAAATAAATAAGACCTAAATAGAATAATTATTATTTAATAAATAATTATTATTAAATAAATAAAATAAATAGAAAAAGATATTATTTTAATAAATAAATAAATATTATTAAATAAATAAATAAAAAAAGAGATTATTATAATAAATATTATAGATGTTCTAAGAATTGTACAGATGACATGAAATCAAGTTTTATTCATTTACATTAATGATATTGTTAAATATATTATAAAGTATTAAATTTATTTATTTTATATTTAAAAGGAATGTTCATTTTTTTTTTTTTAATTTTTAGTGACATCTTTTCTTTTTTTTTTAACAATTAAAATTATATATATAAATAATATTCCAATATATATTACCAATATATTAATCAATTTATTAATAAATAATTATATTAATATAAATAAATAAATAAATAATTAAATATATTTATATTAAATAAAAAGAAAAAGTGTAGTTAGAATTTTGATCAATATAATAACTTCAATAAAAAAAAGAAGTTGGTTTACTTTAAAACAAGATATTTTTATAATGATTATAACAATTTCATATAATAATAGTAATAATTAAAATTCAATAATAATAAAAATAAATAAATAAATAAATAAATATAAAACCAAGAATATATATATTTATGATACTTTTATATTGACAGCTATATTATAAATAAATTTTATAAACAAAATTAATATTATCATTAGATTTATTATTTTTATTAATATTTTATTGTTATTAATATTATACTTTTTCTTTATTATTATTTATTTACTTATTTATAATTCATCTGGTGTAAAATAATTATCAATGATTTTATTGACCGTTGAAATTATTTCTCTTGTTGTTTCTTTATGATGACGTATATAGTGTAACTTAATATAAATAGTTATCATGTCAAAGAAATATTTAAAATGTATTGGATTCAAACTTTTAAATGAATATATTGATATTTCTCCATCTCTTGATAAATCAAAAATGTTATACTCTTTAAATATAAAATTAATTGAGTTTTTAAATATAATTGATAAAGTATAAGTTTTATTATTTTAATTATTTTTTCAAAATAAATAGTAATTTATAAATAAAAATAAAATTATATATAAAATTGATTATTTATATTTTATAATTTTCTTTATTTTTTTTTTTAATATATAAACATAAACATAAATTAGATTTTAAAATAAAGGAAATAATAAAAAATTGTAATAAAAAAAAACTATATAATATTTTTTTTTATAATATTATATTTTAATATAGAACATGTAGATATGATGATTTTTAAAATATGATTTTGATTTTAAATATACTAAAAAATATTTTTAAAATTAATACTAATTTTTTTTTTTTTTTTTTTAAATTTTAAAATATTTTTATTTTTATAAATTTGTTTTTAAGAAAAAAAAAAAAATAAATAATAAAATATAATATATTATTTATTGTATATTATATTTTTTATAATAAATATTTTTATTTTAATTATTTTTTTTTTTTTTTTTTCATTTTTAAAAAATGTTAACATTATTTTTTTAGTGGATTTAACGTAAAATAATGTGAAATAGAATAAAATATTTATATACATATATATAAATATTATATAAAATTTTATTCTATTTTTATGATTAATAATTATTTTTTATTTTATATTATAATATTAATTATAATTATATATATATAGTTATATATATAAAGATGAGTTACTAATTAAATATATAATAATGAAGTTACTATTAACTTAATTATTATATATTTAATTATTATTATTTTTTTTTTTGTTAATATTTAAATTATATAATACAATATCAATATTTAGCAATTTTAGTATATATATATTCTTAAATATAAACATTTATAGTTTATATATTTTTTGGTATTTTTTTTTTTTTTTTTGATCTTTAATTATTTTAATTGGTTATCATTTAACTTTTTGGTTATCATTTAACTTTTTTTTTTATTTTATTTCTTATTATTTTGTTTTATTTTATAATTAATTAATTAATTATCATTTATTTTATTTTGAATTTTTTTTTTTTTTGAATAGTTTTATATACTAAAAATGATGATAAATGATAGAATTTAAGGTTTAATCTTTAAAGTTTTAAAGATTAGATTTATAATTATCAATATTAATGTTGTAATATGTTAAATATTTAATAAGATTTGGTTTATTTTTATTTTGCTTTTACTGTTATTAAGTATAATAATTTTTTATTTTTTTAATTTTTTAATTTTTTATTTTTTCTTTTTTTATGATTTTAATTTTTTTTTTATATTATATAATATATATATATTATTTGTGTTTCATTCCTCATTCTGATATAACGGTTTTGTAATTAGTGCTCTATTAACATCCCATATATTATCTCTTATATCTTCAATATTATCTATAACTCTTTCCTTTTTTGATTTTTTATTTGCTCTAAATATAAATTTTATACAAGAGCAAAGTATATTGAAGTATAAATTACGGAAGAAGACAAATATAGCTGTAATAGTACCACCAGTAATAGCCCAAAGGAAAGAAAATATACCTTTAATAAATGCTTTTATAAGACGAATCGTTTCTTTATAAATTTCATTAAGTTTTTGGAAAAATGTTTTTTTAGTTTCTGGTGTTGCTTCATATAAGTTTATATTATTTAAGTTATTATCATCATTATTAATAGATTGATAATTTTTATTTATTGGATTTTGTGGTTCAAGTTTAATAGAATCATCATAAATATCAAATGGTATATCTCTTACAGTTGGTTCATCATCATATAAATTAATTTCATTAATAATAACATGATTATAATTATTATTATTACTTGAAGAAGGTATATCTGTTATTTTTTCAGATTGAGGTTCGATATCGATAGTAACGTTTTCAGTTTTAATTTCAGTTGTTTTATTTTCTTCGGTATTTATTTCAGTATTATTGGTTTCTTCATTTTTTCCTTTATTATCTGACTCAGTTTTTTTACTTTTAAAAAAATTGAAAAAACCAAAGCTTTGCTTTTCCTGTGTAGTTTCTTCTACAGCATTAGTAGATGTATCTCTTGGTACTTCCATTTACTATTTGTTAAAATGTATTTATGAATCATTTTAATTTTTTTTTTTTTTTTTTTTTTTTTTTTTTTTTTTTTGAATTGGATTTTAATTAATTTCCAATATATTTCAAAATTTTTATATAAATGAAAAGTATAAAAGTAAAATTTTTTAAATCCATTAAAAAGAATATAATATATAAACCATATAAAATAATAATTTAAATTTTATTAATAATATATATAACATAAGAGAAATATATCAATATATAGAAATATAATAATAAAAAAAAAAAAAAAAAAAATTAGTTAAAATTTCATTATTAAATTTCAAGTTCTAATGTAAATTTTAAATCAATTTTTTGAAAAAGTATTTTCTTTATTATATTTATTTATAATTATATTATTTTATCTATTTTCTTTTATATATTAGTATAATATAAAAATTTTATGATAGACAATATAAAATTAAAATTAATTTTTGTTACTTGCCTTCTTAATATATTTAAATTATTTTAAATTTTCTTTAATTTTATTATTATTATTATTATTTTGTTTGCTTTATTTAAAATTTTATTTATTACAATTTATTATATTATAATGAAATTTTTGAATTAATAATTATTTATATATTTAATCATAAATATAATATAATTAAATAAAATAATTACTTCTTTATTTCTTTCAAAATTTCAATCTAATTTTATATATACACAAATAATATTTATTTATTATTTTTTATTATTATTTTTATTATTTTTTTTTTTTAAGAAAAATATAATAGATATTTCTATATTTATATATAAATTATTTAAATTTTCTTTTTAAAATAATATTGAACTTTTACAATACTATATATAAAATGTATTATAATATATGTTGTTAATTAAACTAATATATAACAAAAATAATTTGATATTAATAATTAATAAATTTTTAAAAATTAAATAAACAAGAATATCATAAATAAATAAATAAATAAATAAATAAATAAATAACTAACTAACTAACTAAATAAATAAATAAATAAATAAATAAATAAATAAATAAATAAATAAATAAATAAATAAATAAATAAATAAATAAATAAATAACTAACTAACTAACTAACTAACTAACTAACTAACTAACTAACTAACTAAATAAATAAATAAATAAATAAATAAATAAATAAATAAATAAATAAATAAATAAATAAATAAATAAATAAATAAATAAATAAATAAATAAATATAAAGATTTAATGATAATTCTTGTTTTAAAAGGCTTGAGAAAATATCAAACGAATTTATATAAAAAATATATATCTATATTATATATTTTTATTTTTATTTTATTTTATTTTATTTTATTTTTTAATAATATAATTTTTAATATTATTATAAATAAAAATATGATTAATTTTATTATATAAGTAATTTTATAATAAAAATCTTCTGAAAATATGTGATATATTCTAATAATTATAGAAAATCATATATTTTTATTTTTATTGTGGATTCAAAGATTTTTATACTTTGCATATATAACAATATATATAATTATAATTAAGAAAATTAAAGAAAAGAAATAAAATGACAAAGAAATGAAAAATGTTATTATAGGATTTAAACTAAAATATATAAATACATTTATAAAAAAAAAAAAAGAGAGAGAGAAAGAGAAAAATATATAAATAAATAAGAAAAATAAATGAAAAAGAAAAAAAGTTTTGAAAATGATCAAAATTAAATATTATTAATTTATTATATATATTATTAAAATAAAAAATTAAAATTATAATTCATATATATAATAGATAATTAAATTAATGTTGGTTAGAAAAAAAAATATAAAATAAAAAGTTATATATATTATCTATTCTCTTTTAATAATAAATAGATTTAATAAAATATTCATTCTTTTGATTTTTATAATAAATAAGTTTTCATTATTATTATTATTATTAATTATTATTATTATTATTATTATTATTATTTATAAAGATATATGAATTTAAATTAATTGTTATTATTATTAATATTATTAAAATTATATATATATATATTATTATTATTAGAATATAAAAAAAAATAAATAAAATAGATTCATTATTTAATTATTATGGATTATTATTTCATTTTTTTAATTATTGAATGAAAAAGTTGAAAAAGATAAACGTTGATCAACCAAAGATTCTTTATCATATAAATATAATTCATTCATTTTTTCAACAGTATTTGGTGGTAAGGTATCTTCTGTTAAAGCTTGATTTTGTTCTGTCATTTGATTTTGTTGATTATAAACTGAGGTATTTAGATGATCAGTATTAAAGTTATTAAGGAATGGGTATTGTTGACTTTGGCTATATTTCCAAAATTATAAACATATAAAAATATTTTTTTATTTAATTAATATATGAATTTAAAGATTTATATTTATATTTATATTTATATTTATATTTAAATAATATATATATATATATATATATATTTATATAACATACAAAACAGCTGGATCCATATTTTGAACTGTTTTTGGATCAATAAGTTGAGTATGACCCCATGAAATTTTTACTTTTGAACCACCTTAATAAATTATAAAAGTCAAATAAAATAAAAAATAAAAAATAAAAAAAATAATTATTATTAAAAAAATATATATATATTAATAATATTAAAACATTTGATTATGAAATAATAATATTATATTATTATATTATTATATTATATTATCAATATATCAATAATATTTATATTAAAAATAAAATAATAAAATAATCATTACCAATGATGCTACCAGTCATTTGTTGAATAGCATTTTCAGCATTTTGACGATTGAAGTATTGAATAAAACCACAAGCTTTATTAGTAGAAATTTTGACATAAATAATTTCACCAAATGGTTGGAAATAACTATATTGTAAAGAAAAAAAAGAAAAAAAAAAGGATAAAATAAAATATAAAAATAATAATAAAAAAAAAAGGATAAAATAAAATATAAAAATAATAAAAAAAAAAATTATTATTATTATTATTTTTTTAATAGATACTAATTATTTGTATTTAATTTTTATTCTAATATATGTATCAAATTTTTTTTTATATAAATTTAATTATATTTTTTACCTTCTTAATTCATCTTCTGTTGTACTTGGACTGAGATTACCAACAAATACAGTAGTATTATTTGGATCATTATGTTGATTATAAAGTGGTGTTGGTTGGTATAAACCAAGTTGACTAGCGGTAAGGTTACCTCCAGAGGCAAGAATTTTACTTTTTAATGTAGTAGCAGGCATAATCCTTATAGGTCTTGAACCACAAAGTTGACCTTGCATTTCTGTCATAGCTCTTTGTTGTTCCATTTCATCAGTAAATCTTACAAAACCATAACCTTTTGATAAA
Source organism: Anaeromyces robustus (assembly GCA_002104895.1). Lineage (NCBI taxonomy): Eukaryota > Fungi > Neocallimastigomycota > Neocallimastigomycetes > Neocallimastigales > Neocallimastigaceae > Anaeromyces > Anaeromyces robustus. The sequence continues at coordinate 13,384 of MCFG01000438.1, read as the reverse complement.
CCTGTTACTGGATTTAAAATAACTTTACCAGTTTTACATGATATATATCTAGCTTGGAAAGTAGCCTATTAAAATATAATTATAATAAATTATCATATTTTAATAAATCAATAATAATAATAATAATAATAATAATAATAATAATAATAATAATAATAATAATAATAAATAATATATAAATAATAATAATAATAATAATAATAATAATAATAATAATAATAATAATAATAAAAGAAAAATTATGTATTATTACATTATATATATATAATTATTATTAAAAATAATAAATAATAATAAATAAAAAAAATAAAAAATAAAAACTTACAGTTAATAATGCATCATTAACTTCTGGTGCTAAATCACCAACAAATATAGAATATTCAGGTACTTTTTCTTCTCTTTAAAATTTGAATAATAATTAATATGAATAAAATGTATAATTATACAATAATATATATTTTTAATTATAATTATAATATTTTAGTATATAAAGTAGGATTATTATAATATAAATATATTATTTTATATTGCTATCAATATTTTAAATCATATATATATAAAATTTAAATATATTTTTATTTTATTTTTATTTTTTTAATTACTTTTTTCCATTAGCTCCTCCAGAAGCCCAATTTAATTTAAAATATCTATTTGTACCTGGAATGAGAGTTCTATTGAAATTAGTTAATGCATTTTGAGCAGCCATAGGACTTGAAAATTCAACAAAACAATAACCTGCTTGACTATTTTTTTTATTGTGATATTATTAGGTAAATTTAAATCATTTCAAATATTATAAGATATGTTTATTTATGTTTATTTATGTTTATTCAATTGATATATAATTAATTTTTAATGATATATAAAAAATTTAAATATATATA